>KK351038.1:1399176-1493190 GCA_000671755.1 Glossina brevipalpis | reverse complement strand
CATATTTGACCCAAATCGGACAATCCGAAGCATGTTAAATAAAGTCCTGAAGTTCATATAAAAATAATGGATTTCTTTTTCCCCAAACCAATATTAAAATTTAGTCGGTTTAGTATTTTCACTTAATCTTTTTTAATCCATACGAAACGTAAGAAAGGTGTGTGTGTGTGTGTGTACATCTCAAATATCATTTTACTTATAATTTAGTGTTGTTGTGCTGGTTTTTTTTTATTGTAAAGAGTGAAAATCTGCTGGTAGACCGCTTAGAATCTATATTAAAATAATTTGAAATTTAGTCGACTTATGTACAATTTTCCTTTAGTTTGTCGCGAGGTTTTTATTGCGTTTGAAAATATGTTTCTCATGTTTAGGGGCAAAATGAAATTTATATTAATAATACGTATGAATAACAGATATAATGCGTTAGATACAAGTGCATAAAACAACTTAAAGAATTTCGTTCAAGAATTACTTAGCAAGCAATATAAAGTTTATTATAATTGAAAGCAGAGAGATTCGGGTAAGTTTGGAAATACTTGTTTTTATTAGGAAATATATATTATTGTCTATATAAAATAAATTTGAACTGTCCGAGCTTTAATACTCGTAAAGTAAAATATGAACAAAATTGATTTTTCCTTCATATGAGGAGTTCACTATCTTGATGGTGTAACATTTCATTCGTAGAAATGTTATTAATTTGCGTAAAATTCTAAGTGAAAGTCTATCATTTAATACCTTGAGTTCACTATTTTCGTTTCTAAATTCGTTATTAACCAGTGTAAGATTCAAAATTACATCCAGTTATATGCGCTTGTCCATCATTTTATTCATGGGTATAGGTTTTTTGAACCATAATGGCCACAAAATTACGCAATCTTGCAAGCATATCTAGTTTAGAAGTATGGCTATTCTAGATTCTACATCAAATGCCGTCATATGAGTTTATCCGTTATTTAATGCAAGGAGCGATTGGTGGCATAACGCTCCGCTAGCACTTACTTTATTAACCCGCGTAAGATTTTCTTAGTTGGAACATGCTATTGGTCGCCATTTCATGCACGGCATTAGCCGCAAAATTCGAAATAGAAATTGGAATTCGATGTATACGTACTCAAGCACTGCAAACATATCTGTTTTGGAAGTAGGTCTGAAGGTAAAATTATGTAAACGAAAGACAATCTCAAAAATGACAGATGGTGAGAAACTTCGCGATAAAATCTCTTCATTGTGGAAATAGTGTCTTTGCTATCGACAGATGTGAACATATTTGGAAATTACTATTATCAAATTTGCGTACATAGTTAGATTTTATCGAAAACTCTCATCACCTACCATTCTGTAGATTGTTTTTGGTTTACTTATCCTTCATTACCTCCTCATCTTGTCACAATAGCTAAACAATTTGATAAACAAAAAAAAAAAAAAGGATCCCAATCAACCAATTGCCATACTTAGCAAAAAGTTTTCTATTATTTGTATTTCAAAAGATGATGCTTGATGCTATTTTTAAAGGAAAATTTCATACTTTATTCTTCTCCTTTATCTTTCGTGAAAATACTTAAATAAAATATTTAAAAATAAATATTTAAATTTAAAAAATAATTTTTATTCTAGTATATAAAATAATAGTTTTTAAATTTATTTCCGGCACGCCGGTCATATGTAAAAAGTTTCCCATAAATTGTTGGGAAAATAAGAACGGCATCGAATTGTTTCTTGATTTAAACAGTACACAAGACCAAAAAAAACCAGCCCGCATCTCCATTTTTAGTGTATTTATTCCCGCTTGAGACAATAAATTGCTCCATTTTGTAAAATGTGTCGAATTGTGTGAAATGACGAAACCTCTCTTGTACAAGTTCTAAATGTTTTTATTGCATTTTCTTTCTTTGTTGATTTTTTGACTTTTTTTTTTTTTTTTTAATTACAAACCGTTCTAACATCTTTCTGGCTTACGCTATGTCTCTTTTTCCACATGTTTTCATTATGCAATTGAACAAGAAAAAAAAAAAAGAAAAAAATAGAAAAAAAAACCTAAAAACGTGAATTGCCTAAATGTTAGCATTTTTACAGTTCTTCAAAGAGCATACTTTATGGTACAGTGCACTTGAAAACATGTGTCATCTGAGATATGAGGAAAGCGGCAAAAAAAAATGATTTCAACTATTTTACGAACAATTTCCTCAACGTTAAGAGTTCAAATGGTATAAGCTCTTTAAATGGTGATACAGGTGAAAGCATTTTTTCTTTTTTTTTTTTATTATTATGATAATTATGGTAACAACCTCAATTCTAGCAGCTAATGTTTTTCTTTTGAATATTCGCATTAAAAAGTTAAAAAGATATTTAAAAAATGTATTTTTAATAAATCTCTACTGAATTCAAAAACTTATGTGTAAAATTGTAAATTTTTTTAATATATATATAGTTAATATAATTATATATAATTTAAAGTTCTTAATATTATATAGTTTATGTGATATAAAAATATCAATATATATAAATTTGTATTATTAATATTTAATCTTTTTCTCTCTCTCTAGTTACACTTTTACACTTTTTGTTTTTATCAAATCCTAGGTGTGGTCTTCACTAACCATAATCTGTTTAAGCCTAATGTTAGGCTACTATCTATTTTGTTTTGTTTTTCGTATGTTCCAAATATTCTAAAAATTGCATAAATTATTTGCAACTATGGCTTATTAACGTATACAGTTTTTCATTATTATATAATACATAATAATGCAATAAAACGATAAAACGCTTTTGCATTTGCAATGGAATGTATTCGGTGTTTTTGCGATAACAAACGGTAACAAATAGTATACATTTATGATATATGCGCCAACCACATAATTAAAGCATACTTTTAAAGCAATTATCAAAATGAAAATGCGTTCATTTTTTGAATACATTTATATGATTATTTATACATATTTCATTTGACTTATATCGAGATTATTAATAAATATATATTTGAAAATTTATTTGAGATAAATCAAATATTTTGTTCTCTCCTTTATTTTAATTATAATACTATATATATTTAAATGGCATTGAAAGTAAAAATTTTGATATTAACGCAAACAAGTTAAACGGAATGTCCTTTACCTTTCATGTTGAGATGAATTTTGAATTAAGAAAATTGAATATAATTGAATTTATTGAGATGAATCAAATATTTTGTTCTCTTTCATTTTAATTATAAGTACTATATATTTAAATAGTATTGTGAAAGTAAAAATTTACATATTAACACAAACACAAAGTCAAACGGGAAGCCATTCCTTTCAATTTTGAGATGAATTTTGAATTAAAAATCAGTCTACTAAGATTATATCATTTAGAGAGACATTTTGTTGCAAATGTGCCATCGCATGGCAAAAATTTTTATCGATTTACTTTAAGTACGAGATCGATAATAATGGGCTGTTAAAAAGAACAGTTTTGATGGGACAAATAGGACCCACTAAAGAGATTAGGTTACACAACACTTATTTAAATTTTTGCACAGAAGGCTGAGTGAGTTAAGAAAGTTCATACTTGAATTTGCATTGGCTAAGTTCTCTAAAGTGATAGTTCTTTGATAAACGTAAGGGAATATTGAAGTTGATCTCATTTAGTAAGACAGATAAGTCAATCGTACCATTTATCAACTTAACCAAGGAGGTCACTTCTAAGGCAAAACTACGTTTCTCGAGGGACGATATGGATATAAGTAGTAACCTATGCGGGTAGAAGCAGGTGAAGCACTAATGGGATCAGTGAACCCCAACTTAAATTTCGTAGTGCAAAAAGGAGAAATTGTCTTCGTAAGGATTCAAATGAAGCAAAGTGATAACGATACGAAGACAACCGAGGCATACTACAGCATAAATCACACCAGAATCGTTTTGAGTCCTTTCCTGACGTAATTTCAAACAAAAGATTAAAACAGATTTTGAAATATACTTTTCGTGAAGTAATTCGTGCGAGTGAATAAGCACCTTGAGAACACTTTCAACTTCTTGATCTTAGGTTTATGATTTTGATATATAATAAACGATTGATCGAACCGATAAGCGACCGTAACGGGATGTAGTCGATGAACAAATGGATCAGTATGACTGAAACGAATTGGAATTGTTTTTCAATCGAGAATATGTATTTAACACGAGAATATATATTTAGCGCTATCAATCAACGAATCTGCAAAATGACTTCAACACTCTACACTTTCTTTAAATCACTTCGATAATATTTATATGAACATTTTTTGTTTTGTTTTGTCACAGAAAAGTTTCATCAAGAGCATGCACACAAAGAACTAATGATTTAATTTAATTTACAAATTTAAAAAGATGTACACATGAAAACATATACTTTAAGAAATTAAATTAAAAAATTTTTGCACAGCTTGATAACATTAAATTAGTCGTGAGAGGCAGTTATCATACTGTCGCGTTCATTTCGCTAACTTCGTACATATTTCCTGTGGTTGTACTGCACAAGAGTTTGGTTCGCGCATGTAACCGCTTCGGTGACAATGGCCAGGTAAAATTTCCCTCATGCATGTGTACGTAAACAGGTCAACATTGGATTCATCATTATTATTGTTGTACGTGTTTATAAGTTATGCCATTTAAATCTACGGCTTCTTGTTAGTCCTTAAAAAGGCTCAGTTAGTTATGTATTCATGTATTCAAAATATTTCTAGAACATTGCATTTTCTCTACTTTAAATATATACTTTAGCATAATTGAAGGAAGTAGTTCTTAGCTTGCTTTTTATATATAATCCATGAAATTTTAAGTTTCATATTATAATCATAATTTTTCTAGGATATTTAATCTATGATAGGAGAATTTTGAGGAAATGGAGAATTTTTATTCTCGTGGATTGCACTTGGCGCGTACGCAGTTTTTTAGGCCAGAGAAATCGACGTTTTTGATTTCAAGAGTTACGTGAGTTTTGAAGAGTAAAAAAAGGCTAAAAAGTACTCTCGAATTTTTCTTTTGTTTTTTATTACAACACCAAAAAATTACGAGCACATTTATTTTGTCATTTTGTGTGTAATTAACAGAAGGAAATTTCAGAGGCCCCGGAAAGTATATACATTCTCGATCAGTATCAAATTTAGAGTCGATCTAAGTATGCCCGCCTGTACAGTCGTCCATCTGTCCGCTTGTCCATCTGTCCATATGTCCATATGTCCATATGTCCATCTGTCCATCTGTCCATATGTCCATATGTCCATCTGTCCATCTGTCCGTTTTTGATAGAATTTCTCCTGGCCGCAAAAATGAAAACATCGGCTTCAAATTTGGCTGAAATATTGGAAGTTTTTTTATGCAGGTTGGTATTGAATCTGAGCCAAATCGGATCAAGGGACACGCCTACAGTAATTTTAATTTGAATTGATATTCTAATTTGAACCGCCATTCTAATCGGAACACATATTCACGACCTGTATTCTAATTGGACTCGGGACCGCCGGCGGGCTCGGGTTCTGACCAGAGCTGGTATTCCAATTGGAGTTTTGGGATTTGCTTTCCAAGTAGAGTTGTTCCAGGATTTGATACTGTTCACGTCAGTTAGGTAGTTTGTGAAGCATCCTTCTTAATGTTACAAACGTTTCTACAACAAAATAAAATTTCAATATTCTATTGCATCGAATGGACGTGATCTGTACTTTCCAATTTTGCATTACGATTACGAGACACCTAGCGCAATATTTAGGAAAATCTTTATAATTCTATCTACTATTGTTAATGAGTAATGAGCCGAAAACCCAACTTTTTTTTCGCCCTCGAAAACAGGTGTGTTCTCAGTCGATGTTGTATTGTGGGCGTGTTCTCCGTTCGAATCGGCTCATATATAATACCAGACTGCTCGAAGAAACATTTAATGTTTCTGCCAAATTTCAAATTAATATTTTAATTTTAGCGAGCAGAACAATGCCAACCACATATAGGTTGACAGATGGACAGACATGGCTAAATCGATAGCAATTTTATGCTGATCAAGTATATATACAACTTATAGGGACTTTAAAGGTTCCCTTCAAATATTATAAACGTTTTGCCAAAAAGTCTTACTCCTTCGATGGTGGTGGGTATCAAAATTGATTTTTTGAAATTTGAAACTCATGTGACTCCTTTATCGAACTATCGATTGCGAAGGTCAACGAATTTTTGTATTTAATATCTATCACCTTTCTTCAACATAACTTGGTGTTAGGGAATTCGGAAGATATCACAAGGCGTAGATCTTTCGAGGTCATAAATTTTTATCGGATTGTAAGTTTCGAAATTCTTCGATAATTTAGAAATTAAAAAATATGCATATTTGGAAAGAAATCATCGATGATTGTAATAACCGAAAATACTTTCTTATGTTCGTTAGACATTTCGTTGATTCTTTGCCTAAAATCTTATCAGTTATTTTCATTTTGGATCTCAGTTACCTTTCATTCCAGCTATACTACTATTTTCGTGCAACTGGTGGATATCAGGTTACTGTAGCCTCTTATTAGCTTCATTTAAACTTTCGATGTACGTCAGTTTCCCGCTGAGCTGATAATTAGGTTTAAGGTGCGATGTCATGTTGTTTTTTATATCTGTATTTCTTAATATATTTTAATATTTAAAAGAATGGGATAAAGAAAAGGTGTTTACTTTACAAGCTTCGTGTGTTAAAGCTTCAAGAAAAGAAAATTAAGAAAAATTTTAATTCTTCTTTAAATAGAATATAATCGAGGAGATTTTTCTTATCATAAACAAAGTGTTTTATCCTCACACATTTTTTATATTAAAAACTTGTACTTGTATTTTTTCCCAAATACTTTTGTAGGCCTTTTAATAAAAGCAATAAAAAATAATAAATAAAACAAAAAAAAAAAAGAAGAAAGAACGAAAAGAAAGAAAGGGAGAGAGAAAAAAAAATGAATTGAAAAAAGCATCAATTTTATTTTTCAATTGTTTGTCTATAATGCTTTGTAATGATTTTTGACTTTGACCCGCTTTTGTTCTACTTAGAAAAATGCTGAATGTCTCATTTATTGCATAACTTTTCCACTCAACGATTCATTCATTCGCTCTCTCAGCTATGATATAGTTTACAAATATACTTGCATACAAAATATTGCATGCTTAGCTGATATTATAGAGCATTTTCGTATAGTGTGCATGTATTTTCTTTTTTTTTTCTTTTTTTTTTTTTTTCTTTATGTTTTCCTTCTATTTAAGGCGGCCCACAACAATAAGGAAATGGCCTTGGCTGACATAACCCACTTTTTCGGAGAATTGATTATGGTTTTAGTTTTCACTATGGATCTGTGTATTTGTGTGTTTGTGTGTGTGTGTGCATGCAAGTGCTCTGTTTTGTAAAAAAAATGTAATTTTTGGTTACACTTGACTTTGGTTTACGCTCTGAATAATCTGCTATTACAAAACGATAACCTTTGCTTCGCAGAAGGCCATAAGTACAAGAGTGAATTTTATTTGGAGAAAATATAAGCAAAAAAAAAAAAAAAGGAAAAGGTTTCACATAATCAAAAGATTAAAAAAAAAAAAGAGAGAAAGAAAGAACGAAAATAAGCTATTGTCCTGTGGAGAATTCGAAGACAAAAATGTAAATCTTGGAAAGAAGAAAAATTTACTTTTCATAAAACATATCCAATCTCTCTTTGCTTGCGTCAAGGTTATACTATAAGTTTTGCTTTAAATTTCTTCTATCATAATATTCTCCTTTAAAAATTGTATCAAGAATTATCTAAGAATTCAATAATAAATTCTCTCTTTTCTATCGAATTCGTTATTCCGCGTCTTCACATAAATTAATTTTAATTTATAGTTTTTCTAGGTCTACAGTTAAACGAACAATTAAAGCGTCTCTCATGCAATTTGAAATAGACAAAGATAAGTAAAAACAAGAGAATATTATGCCTGTACGTGACAACGATTTAGCAAATTATTTTTATTAAAGCTTGCACTTACACTAGATCCAATTTATGATTTTCATAATTATCAAGATAAACATATAAAGCGTGCCTCAATAAGAAATATAAAAACACGTATTTTTGAGGTAAGTTGTGATATTTTTATTGTACTGTGAAGTTAGCATGTTCCGATTAAGTATCGAATAAAGTATCCGGGAAATGGCTCCTGTGGCTCTGATGTTACTCTTTTCACCAAGTTTTCAATGACTATTTAAGAAAGATGAAACTGTATCTCATCGATGACGCGTTGGATCTAGGCCTTGAGCTTCACATAAACCCGCGATTTCACAAAACCCCGAATAGAGAAATCGCACGACGTTAAACGACATGATCTTGGCTCTCAGTTGTATTATTAAAATTTCATGAGATGATTTGGTTTGGGAATAGTTGCTGCAATAAATTGATCGTTTTCAGATGGCGCCGCCTTGCTTAAACCATATGTTGTCCAGATTCATGGCGTTCAGTTAAGGCCGCAAGAATTAATGAATGCCGTTCACAGTCACTGCAATTCCGGCTTCATATTCAAAAAAGTAAGATCCAATCACATCGCCAAAATCCGCACTAGACATTTGCTTTTTGACTTCACTTTTAATTAACGGAATAATCATAGGTGGGAGCTGTCAAATTTCAGAGTTGCTACTTTTATCAAATGCTAAAAAAAAATTACATAAAATTTAATCAGTGCTTATTACCTTTTATTAGGGTCCCGTCTAATTAAACATTTCTTAGAGTAGTATAGAGTACTGGAATTCGCCCAGTGAAGAGAATACTTCGCTTGTAAGCAAAATAAAGCTTCAAAGGATTTGTTATTGAAACTCGTAATTAACAATTTTTTGCGTTCTCAGTTTATGGGTTATGTTTAGAGAAGTGAAAGGTTTTTTAAAGAGAAATTCGAAAAACAGAAGTACATGCAATGAAGACAATATCCAAATTGCATTTGAGAAGAACATTACACGCTTTAACAATTTTTATTCATATTGAAGTTCGCATGGATTAGGTTTGCGCGTAGATAGGCTTACATCTTTTTGAAGTATACTTCCGGGCACTCGATGATTTAAGATTTCAGCCGTAAAATATCCCGACCTTGATCCGAAAATTAAATATGGTTTACTCGACGCTTAGTTCGTCAACCCGGCATTCAAAGTTCCTATCGGAAGGACAAATTTTATTCAAAGATCTTTCTAGTCGTTCAAATAATCGACTAGCTAAATATTAACTAAAGAAATTTGGAACAGTTTGGAAGTAATAGAATTCTCGTCTTTAAGTACATCACAATTCATTCGATTCAGCAGTTATTAAAGCCTGGGCATGTAATGTAATCCTCTGTTGTTTCAGGAAAAAAAAAATACATGCTTTCGGGATTTGAGATCTACCTTTTTTTAGCTTTTTCGTTACCAATGATTCAAATAGTTGGGGCAGAGCACTAAGTATGCCCCTATAGTTCTCAATACGATTTCGAGATCTATGTTTATAAAGACGTAAAAAGGTGCTCTTCCAAACCGATGGAAGGTGACCTTTTTTCAAATAAATGTTAAAAATGGATGTAATAGGAGAATATAGTAACTCAAAAGAACCTTAGTTTACCAAGTAAAACGCGAGTTACTTTTAATCACTGGATTATAGGGTCCATTGTCAAATAAACTATTTTGACCTAGCAGCAACGGCGGATGTTACCGGCCGTAAAGAGTGAATGTAGCTTAACTGTTTTTGTATGTGATACGGACCACTTAGTGGATCATGCCAGCCATTAAGTAAAGATAGAGCTGTTATGGCAAAAAGTATACTTCAAAATTTCATAGAAGAAATATATTCTTGATCAGCATGATATTCGAAATCCATTTTAGGTACGTGCGTCAAAGTTTCGTTTTTGCCTTTTTACATACCGCATTCTTTTTTTCCTTTTTTTTTAATTTTCAAGATTTTAACAATTATATTAGAAAGTTGGACTTTAATAAAAATAGACGTGAATTAATGTAAAAATTAAAGGCAAAAGCATCCAATAAACTCATACTAAAGAAACTACAAAATAAAATTGAAAATTTCAATGTATTTTTATGAGAAAATCTTCAAGGCTACGGCATGAATATTTATTAGATCTAACGTTGAGGTCAGAAAATTATATCCATCATGAAGTTATTCCAGGTGATGAGAATTCAAGATTCATCCGAAAACGATTAAGAGTTTTTCTTATATAAGTAAAATATAAATAATTTGAATTACAATGAAAATAAATTAATGAATAATGAAAACGAAACTGGAGCATATTTCTCCGTTTTCATCTTTTCTTCGCTTCTTCTGCCTTTTGTTTTTTTTGCTGCTTCTTTTCTTAACGCAAAACTAATGAAAAATTATGCATTTATTTAGTTGAAAATTTTATATTTATTTTATGAAATTTTTGTTTAAATAAGTTTCACTTACGCATTGCATTCTTCATTCATTCATGCAAGTGTGTTATTCATCTTTTCTCTATTTTTCTTTCGTTTACCATCCAAATACATTCATCAGAATGCAAAACCAGCAGCAGCAAGAGTTTCAACACAAAAATAAGTATAAAACTTATATTAGAGCACACATTCAACAAGAGAAGAGAAATTTCAAGGCAAGACAAACACTTATGAAAATTAAAACAAATAAAGTTTTTTGTGTTAGTATTAAATTTAACTATAGAACGCTGAAAATACAAATTAAATAAATTTTTCTTTATTTATTGTTGCAAAGTATTAGTTTGGTTATTCTTAATTTTATTCATAAGATATTTTTGGTAAGGTCGTCTTGATAAATGTCAAATAATGAATTAATTTATATTTGAAATTGTTAAACATTAAAAAAAAAATGTATAATTTTTAATAATTTCCAAAAACAAACTTTGCAAACTATTTTGAATTCATTACAAATATTTCGAAAATAGATAGGAACTGTTTCGGAAAGAATTGAGAAAATTTTTGAATTTTCGAAACAAAATTTGATGATTTTCGAAACAAAATTTGATGATTTTCATACGTCGTTACGACAAATGTCTGTTATTAGATTTTAGCTAATGTTCATAGGATGCACTAAATATCAGAAGTATACCTTTTCCCCCCAGTGAGACAGTACTCAAAGGTATGCGTTAGAGAGACCACGGCAGGTTTTGTGACGTACCAAGGAGCCGTATTAAAAGGCTGGTATCGCAATGGACACAGAACAGAATAGCATGCCATTGAAAGTACAATGCAGGACAAAGGCTAACACAAAGATTTATAAAATCTCCCGATATTGAATGTAAGCTACTGGAACTATGAAGGAGTGATTTACTTCTGGTTACTGACTTTTACACGTGTCGTAACACCCACAGATGTCACCTGAAAAATATGAGCATCTCGAATTCCTCGGATACCGATTCATGCAGACTTTGTGAAGGGGCGTTGGAATGTTCTCACGTGGGATAAGATACCAGGTGTTTGGCGAATACTTCATAACATCAGATACATTATGGTGCTTCGACCGAAAGACGGCTGTGGGATTCATAAGAATCCTAAAGCTGGAGTGCTCAGGGCAAGGGTAACTACAATAGAACTGAAAAATTTTGTTGTCTCGGATACTAATTCATCCTGACTTTGTGAAAACACAAGATGGGAAACTTCTCATAAAATCCTGTGCAAATGCGAGGCCATCTGCGAGATACGATACCAGATGTTTAGCGAACAGTATACCACACCAGACAAAGTATGATGCTGCGAACTAAAGACGGTGGTCGGATTCATAAGAATCCTAAAGCTGGAGTGCTTGGGGCAAGGCCAAAGGCAAGTACAATACACCTGAAAAACTTTATTGTCTCAGATGCTGATTCATGCGGATTTTTAGCGAAGGGACAGGGGAAACTTCCCATCAAATTCTGTGAAAATATGAAGCCGTCTGTGGGATACGATACCAGGTATTTGGCGAACATTGTATTATGCCGGACAAAGTACGGTGATGCGAACTAAAGATGGCGGTGGGATTCATACGAATTCTAAAGATGGAGTGCTCAGGGCAGGGGTAACTACATTAGAACTGAAAAATATGGGTGTCTCAGATACTAATTCATCCTGACTTTGTGAAGAGACAGGGGAACTTCCAAATAAATCCTGTACAAATGAGAAGCCATCTGTGGGATATAAGGTAACAGGTGTTTGGTGAACATTATATTACGCCAGGCAAAGTATGATGCTCCGAGTCAAAGAAGGTGGTGGGATTTTAGGAGAATACAATAATTTAGAGAAACTTTATATATATACATATTGGTTTGGTGAACGATCGAATACCTGCTTCATTGTTAGTAACTAGGGGATCACAAAAATTGGAGTCGTTTAATTTAAACACTCTATAGCAGACGCCGATGCTAATGAAAAGTGAAAGTAGACACAATCTGTCCACAACAGCGTCTATATTAGGCAAAAATCTATAGTATGTAAGTACTAAATTGAAACACAAGCATTTATGAGAACTAGCCTATATATATAAGTATATATATATATAAGTAAGTATATAAGTATATATATAAGTAATAGATAGCTAAAGGAAATATTGGTTTAAACTCTAGTAAAACTATGTTCTAAGTCCAATTAATAGACCCTCGGAAAATTCATATCGGTCAACTGATTGGCAGGATCATATTTAACAAATTATTTTGAAATTTTAATGTATCGGTGTAGGTAACGAAGCCAAGTATAAATCCCTTATCTGTTAAAATATGTTGACAACATATTTTCCAAACGTTGTTTGAAAGCATAATTTATTTTTGGTCCTCCAAAGCCATTTGATTATCATAAAAATAAATATCTAATTCTAAATTTTGGAGCCTTCGAGCCGTAGGAGCGTCACTTAGAGAGCACCGATTAAAAAGGATAATATTTATTTTCATATATTTCTTCTTTTCTTGTTGTTGTAGTAAATTCAAAAAAATTGTTAAACATGTCATTTAATTTTAAGGAAGCTTTACACATGAACTAAGTCTGAAATACATTTTTGCATTTATATCTACCTTCTGTAAGCAGTAAAAATTCATAGAAACGTATTAAATTCCTTAATAAATCTTCTTTGACAACCGGTGCTTATGATTGTTATTCGAATAATTTTTTTTCTTTTCGTATTTCAAGTGTGGAAATTAAAAAACGATTTAAGCATAAATTTCAACACAAACTTTTTTTTTTTTTTTTTTTCTTAAGATTATTAAAAAATATAAAATTACGAATTGTTCAAGGATAAGCTGTCTTCCCAAATTTTTATTAACTCTTGAAGGTTTTTCGTTTGTGATTTATTCTTTTGAAGCATACGGCTGCCATTGGTAGCTTAGAATACTTCGTGATGCAGTAAAAATTTTCGAAAAATATCAATCATCATTAATAAACCATAAGAAAATTTTTATATATTTATGTTCAATGATTTGTTTTTCCTTCTCAACGATTTTAAAATATAATCAAATATATGAAAAGACACTAAAAAAAAAAAAAGAAAAAAAACCTAAACATTTGCTATAGAAAAGGAAAAACATAAGAAACGTGTACCAGCTTTCTTAGGAAGGAATACTATATAAAGGTGGATGGGTGCTCTGTAATTTTAAGTTCCTCTCGCCATTGTCTGGTATTTATTTGGTTGTGCATCTCGGCTTGATACACTTTGCGCTTACGCTCGCTCTGTGCTCTATAACCACAAAACATGGAATTTATTGCTTTACTCACTACAAGGACTAAACTATGCTATGCTGTGCATATCTAAGAAATA
The DNA here is from genome assembly GCA_000671755.1 of Glossina brevipalpis. Taxonomy (NCBI): domain Eukaryota; kingdom Metazoa; phylum Arthropoda; class Insecta; order Diptera; family Glossinidae; genus Glossina; species Glossina brevipalpis. The sequence continues at coordinate 1,479,467 of KK351038.1, read as the reverse complement.
TATATATATATATATATATAAATATATATGTATATATATATATATTTGAATGAATGCGTGCGTATATTCGCCCATAAATGTGGACTCATTGTCTGTGACTTTGCAACTTGGCGACTGACATCGTAAAACAATGAACTTTTATGGCAGAAAAACGCATATTTTCACAAGATGACAGTCACAACTTTAGTTGAGTATATTTTTCCCTTTACTCTTCTTTTTTCATACGATTCCATGGAAAAAAAAACTGCATTTACTGAATTCAAAAATATTACATTTTTGATGAGAATTTCTATAAAATGAAATTGTGAACACTAAAATTGAAAATAAATAAGCAAAATTTTTCACATATGATTTTTATATGAATTGCTTACAGGCAAAATTACGGACCGTAAAATATTGAAATTTTACTGAATTCAAAAATATTACAAACTGTTACCTTAAATGCAAAAAAAAAAAAAACAAATTTTCGAATAATAAAAATTGTTTTTTTCTTTTTAAATTGATCCATCGCTCAGAGGATGTCCATCCCCTATACGTGTAAGTACACACTACGACGTCCGGAATGTAAGAAATGAGGAGAGAGAAATATAGGGATTTGTCCACTGTTAGAATAATGTATAACAAATCAATCACTTTATAAGGCTTGAAGCTACATACTAATTTACTAAATAAAGTGTGCTCTTCTACCGCAATGGGAGTTGAATCCGAGTTTGTCGACCTGACACTCGCGTTTCGTATCTATTAGACTTTTTATCTATTGGTTGGAAGTGCAAAATCTGAAAGACATGATTTTTGAAGAATGTTTTGATATTAGTCACTTCAAAATAATGGATCTAAAATAAATAAAAAGATCTCTAAAAATAAGTAATTTAGGTTGATTAGCCCCTTACGTTTGGAAGCATAGAATGGCTTTGACAACTTAAAAGACTTTGTCATCCGCAAAGTTTTAAGGAGAGAAACTATCAGTTCATTAAAGGTTGAAGTGCCATTTTTTATATAAAATTTGAAGCAAATTGTATTTGTCAATCCGATCTTACGCACTTCCGTCTGTAAGTTATTTATAAAACAATTGTGAGAACCGAAGTCGCGTGCTCGTTTTGATTCATATCTAGGTTATATCACGTTCTCTTCTGTGGTAGTTTTAAGCATTCTAGCTTACGTTACTTAGATTAACTTATGCTCGTTACTCATTGTAAATTTAACCATTCTACATTATGCTGTGAAAACAATGAAGCCGAGCTTATATTTCCACAAATTCCAACATATGGAAAACAATGCAAACGAACACAATGAAGCCTCGCGTTTTGTTTGATATGGGAGTGAAAGCGCGGCTTTATTGCGTTTACAGTTTTAAAATCGTAATCAATTTAGGGTTACATAGCCGTAAGGTTATGACTATATTATTGAATGGGAATTATCACATTCGAAATAGCAACAACTGATTTTGAATGTGGATTATGCCGATTCTTCCTCTTACTGTCTGTGGTAAGCATCGTCAATTGAATATGACGTGAAAGTAGATATTTGTTCGAGTAGATCCGTTCAAGGACAAATCACATGAGCCAAATGGCCGAATAGGAAGTAGGAAATCAAACGTACAGACATTAACGAGTTCATGAGGTATAAATAAACTAAGTCAGAATAATAAAGTAATCAGGTTAAGTCTCTTTTCCTAAGATACATTCAGCTCACGTAATAATAAAGATGATAAGTATGGATTATTGTTAGAACTTTGCTCTAAACTTACTCTAAAGTTACCTTCGTTTGTACTTACGTATAAAGGAAGTAGTAAAAAACAAAGTAACAGTTCTATCGAACCAGCGATCGATTCGAGATTTTCTGACTTGGTGCTGGACATCTCAAACGCTAGACTACATGGCAACCCTATGTAATGTAAGTTAAAACGAATAATATGTAGAAAAACGTAAAAAAGAAAGTGAAAAGAAAATGAAAATTTTATCACATTGATAACTTTGTATGGGCGTGACCGATTGGTATCATTTTTTAAACGTGAATAGTAGAGTTCTTCTTAAAATAAATTTAGAAAATTTCAGCCTTCTCTTCTGTCTTTCATAATTTATAAGAATTGAATTGCAAAAATCCACAAATTTTTGCTTAGCAATAGAAAGGTGCTTTAAGTTCTGCTTTACCGTAGGTGTATCCTTTAATCGATTAGGCCAGTTTTTTATACCAATTTGCATACAAAATTTTCCAATATTTCTGCCCCTTTTGAATTATTTTTAAATTTAAAATTAAATTAAATTTAACGATTAGGAGAAAGTCAACAACATACAGACAGACAGACGGACAGACACGGTTAAATCCATACAGAATTAGCCCCTAATCAAGAATAGACATAACTGGGGCTTTCTTACAATAAACATACCCTTATCATTGGGTGATGGACACAAAAGAGGATGAATTCTTCCCTACTGAGAAAGATGCGAAAGACTTGTTCTATCTATTGAATCGACGAAAATCAAAAAGTCAATGTTAGAATAATATTTTGGAATAATTTTTCCTATTATACATAAATAATTTATTTATATTTATTTTTCAAACGAACATATTTGCATATCTATTTATTATGCGCTAGATGTAGCTTTGAAAAATCTGCATTTTTTCGATTGATGTTGGCATTCCACGTTACCTTTTTTTTTCCTATTGACATAGAGCTTCAAAATTCCACAAATAACAAATTTTATGATAGAAGATAAATTTGCTGCAGGTTTTAAGGATAAATATATTTTAAAACTCGTTTTTTTTTTGTTTAACATTTTTGGCATACAGAACGCGCGTTATTGATATACATAATTGAAAATTTTTAATGCCTAATTTCATATTTTAATTTATATTAATTTACCACTAATTAATTTCCTTTCTGAAAATGTCCCTTTTTTGTTTTTGTTTTCGAAACAATTATTCTCACTATTTCGAGTTTGGTAAATATTTCATTTTCAAATGGTGCATTAAGTGGTGCAGTATTGTGTATTTTCCCTTTAGTCATTTCGTGCTGTAACGTAACCAGAAACAACATAACCGAAAAACTGACGTTAAAATTTATTTACAACTTTGTGTATGATTTTTTTTTTTAACATTTTTTTTTTTTTTTTTTTGGCTAACGCTGGTAGAACTATTTATGCAGACATACAATTTGGCAACAATATGCAAAATAATGTTGAACATACTTTACAGTTATATATATATATAGTTATATATATATATATATATATATATATATATACGCAAAACATACAAAGGGAAATAGTTTACCGCCGACACGACCACCAGCATCAACGGGTATGATAATGATGAGCATAAAAAAAATGAAAAAAATAAAAAGGATGAAGTAAAGAAAACCCAAAATATATGCAACAATTTTAGTTTTAAACTAGAACTTTTTTTCACACTTTCCGTGTGTGTGTGTGTGTATGCGTGCCCTGCTTTTTTTTTTAACATTTTGTAACAAGTCAAGTGATACAAGCAAGTATTGCGAATAGTAACTGCTGCCGTATAGGCCCAATGGACATGTTGATGATGCTGCTGGTGACGGTGTAAAAAAAAAAAAAAACTCTCGACACGACGTTAAACTTTGTTAAATTCTCGTTTTTATATCCAGATCTTTCGCTAAAAGTCCAAAATATAAAAGCATATTAAAAAATATGCTACAGAAAATTCAATTTTAAACTTTGTCTACTACGATTTGATTATGGATTTCATAGTTTTTACAAAACGGAAAAAGAGTATGAGAAAGGAGACACAAAGCAGTCAAAAGGTTCGTATGTTGCATTTTAATAAAATTACCGAAAGCATTTCAACCACACGTGTTGAAATTGAGCAGTCATATGCTTTGGACATCTACACCAAAAGAAACAAGCTTTTAAGTTAGAATTACTTTAAAGGCCCTTTCCAAAGCTACAAAAAAAGCAAAGAAAAATAAAAAAAAATTAAAAATGAAAAATGAAAAAAAAGAAATAGAAAAGAATACAAAATTAAGAAAAAAACAACAGACAGAATGCATTTAAAATGAAATCGTAATTAATGTTTAAACACATTTAGTAATAATAAGCGACTAAGAGAAAACAAGTGAACGACTTACTTATATCCCTATATTGTCAACTTAAATGGCCAGTTGTCAGTTGTGTGGTACATAAATAAAAATATGGTTGACGAATAATGAGTCAAATACATGAGACAAGTAACCCATATTTATCTTAAAATAAATGTGAAGAAATGTAAAGAAGAGTAACAAGAAGAAGAAGTATGTATAGGAATAAAGATGATAAAGCAATTGTGTAAATAAATAACATAGAATTTATGGAAAGACTTATAAAAAAAAGGCAACAAAGCTTTAAGGGAAAGTAAAGGATTCATTGCCAATTTCTAGTTCAAAATAGTGGTCGAGAAGTAACGCTAAATTAGTTCAGATAGATAACGACTATTATTTTATATCTAACCTTTGGGTAATTAGAATATATAAAAAGAGATATCTGTTTTACATACATATATGCGGTTCATAATTAAATCTACATTTGCACAACACTAACCTCAACGAGAACCAAGTTTAATGTAATGTAACATTTAATATAATAGACAAATAAAAAAGTTCGTAACGTTTTTTTTTTTTTTTTTGTAATATTCAAACAAGTTTTTCTTGCAATTTATATAAGCTGCTTTAAATCCATATATGGCCACTTTGATCATTTGTTTGGAAAGAGTATTATGCTAACACTTTAGAGATTATCGGTTATTAGGGGAAGAATCAGATTCCGATGATTTTCGTAAAGCTTTTTCGAAGTCAGCTTTATACCACAGTGCTCTGCAGAGAGCGAAACGAATAGCTGAAGCATAGGGCAAGTTCCCAGCGGTAAAGTGTAAGCTTCGGAACTTCTTAGCTAAGCTCTGAATTTATACCGAAACATTGCAATGTTTATCTAAAAATTTTTTTTAGTCTTGTATTGCCATGATGATGGAAAGCCTCTTTCTATTGATCATTTCTAACCCACCGAACCATTAAATGCTGATGTAAAGATATTTGTATTCTTGTATTATCATTAGGATAGCCTCTTTTTATTGATCATTGATCTAGGCGGTTCATCGAATTAATGGTCGACAAATTGGAGCAGCTCATGATGTATAGTTGTCTTTCAATTCCATGAAATTCAAAGGATTATCTTACGTGGTTTCAATTTAAGCTTTCACCGATCATTTATGCGACTACATTGCTTTGGCAATGCCATATCAATTACCTTAGTGATGGTAAGACCTGATCGATGTTCAATCAAATCAGCTGATGTTTATTTTTCATTTCCGAAATTTCATTTTTTTGCATGAGACTGATTGGCCCCCAGCGTTTATAATTTTTCTGTTTGATCTTTCGAAAAGTGGATTTCAGTCATCTTGGATCACTTTCTTTTTCGCTTTTCATGCCTCGTTATTAATCGTCTTAAATATTTGGAATTCAGTTCATTTCAGTAGTAGGATTCACGCATAGAAGTGCAGTGAATGCAATTTTTCAGTAATAGTTTAGGTGCTACCCAAATATCAAGTTTTTTTTTAAAAAAAACTAAACCTATGCTTAAAAGCCTCTTCGAGAACATCATTACTCCTTTCCCTTTTCTTCCGCTCGAGAAAAAATTATGAAACAAAACGTTCGTTTTTGTCTAGGGCGCTAGAAAGAGCATCACCTCAGCTTGATTTCTTTCACACATTAATTTTTACATCAGTCTTTCAGTGAGATTTAAAGAAATAAAAAAAAATGTACTATAGCTTCTCATAATCAAATTTACATAAAGGATTGTTCGGATGATGATTCTTGCACCTGTATTATAATTAATAAATCAGGGTAAAACTTGAAAAAAGAAATAAAAAATTAAAAAAGCAAAAAAGCGGAAAAAGTTTATAAATGTATTATACAAGCTTTTAACTGGCAAATGTTTACAATAAACGGACAACTTTTGTGTAACTAATAGCTGTCACACATGTAATGTTCAGTTATTATTACTGTTGTTGACTTTTACACATATACATGCATAGCATTGTGTAAAAAGTTTCTTTTGTTTGTTTCTTTTTTCTTTTTTTTTCTTTTGATTTGCTATCAATTATGGAAGTATGGAAAAAAGAAGTTAAGTACACACTTCGCTTATGTTATACATCATACAAGCAATTGCCATTAGAGAGATTCAAAGATATTGGATTTAAGTGTAGGAAACTAAGTAAACTGAACTAATCAAAAAACATGTAAAGATGTTTTAAAATAGAACTAAAAATTTTAAAATTTAATTAACAATTTATTGTATACCTAAACACTTACGATTACATATTTTCTTTATTGATAATAATAATAAAAGTAAGCTTGATTACATTTATTAAAAACTTTACACAACATTTATTGAAAAAGGAAAAGTTTCTTAGTTTGCAAGAAAATATTTTCGATTTTTTTTACTTACAGAAGGAGAGAGAAAAGAGAAAAGGGAAAGGGAGAGAGAGAGAGAGATCATGAGGGAGGGATAGTTAAGAAGGGAGAGAGAGAAAGAGAGAAAGAGAGAAAGAGAGGAAAAGAGAAAGAGAGAGAGATAGTGAGGAAGAGGAAGAGAGAAAGAGATAATGATGGGTAGATAATTAGGAAGAGAGAGAGAGATCACGAGGGCGGGATAGTTAAGAAGGGAGAGAGAGGAAGAGAGAACGAGAGAGAGAGAAAGAGAGAGAGGAAGAGAGAACGAGAGAGAGAGAAAGAGAGAGAGGTGGGGAGAAAAATGAGGAAGAGAGATAGTGAGGAAGAGAGAAAAAGAGAGACATAATGAGGAAGAGGGAGAAAGAGAGGGAGAGAGAGAGAGATCGTGAGGAGAGATTTTTAGGAAGAGAGAAAGAGAGACAGTGAAGAAGAGAGAGAGAGAGGGGGATCGTGAGGAAGAGATAATTAGGAAGAGAGAGAGAGAGAGAGATCATGAGGAAGGGATAGTTAAGAAGAGATAGAGAGAGAGGAAAAGAGAAAGAGAGAGGCGGGGAGAGAAGATGAGGAAGGGAGAGAGAGATAATGAGGAAGAGAGAAAGAGAGAGAAATAGTGAGAAAGAGAGAAAGAGGGAGAGGAAGAGAGAGAAAGAGAGAGAGAGAGAGAGAGAGAGCAGTGCATGTTTTGAAAGATTTCTGTAATCTTTTCCTTTGTAGATTTCATATCAATTACAACTTCTGCGTCCCCATGATACTTTCTCTTTACATTAAATTTTAATACACGCAAAGAATATCAAGACGCACTTGTTTGTAAAATTATTTGTAAAATTGATTATTTGCGTAGCAAAGGTAATCTCTAAGGTATCGTTATTGAACTAAATAAGTTGCGTTAGCAGTTATTTCATGAAAATTGATAATATTGTGTGATACATTATTTCTCCTTGGTTCTTTGGTACAATTTTATACTCACCAGCGAAAGTGAGTGAAGAGATATATTCAGTTTGTCATTTTGTTTGTAATGCCCAGAAGGAAACTTCAGAAACCCCACAAAGTATACATGTCTTTTATCAAGATCAAATTCAGGTGGTGATTTCGAAACCGCTTGGCATACGTCTTTGTTTATATTAGAATGGTCGACTTCTGTACACAAGTGTTTTCTAAACGCCATTATCTGATGTTCCACAAGATCTAATATTCTTCGTCTACCAACTTTCCTTGGTAAAGTAAATCTTTTTATGGATGGATGGTGCAATTAGCAATTTCATCATAAATGTTGTGATACCTTTTTCCAGATATTCAACTTCATTATTTGTTTAATTAATTATTTCAAAGGAATATTTAAATACGGAGACAGCACGTACGTATTGATTGCTTTTGCCGTGTTTTTCGCATTTAATGATGTGCTAATCACTTATTTTTAGTCTATTATTGCATTCTTTTCTTATATTTTCTTCAATGGCTGAGTGGTTTATATGTTTGGCTTTGTTCAATAAGAAGATATTTGTTTATATTATGATTATTATTATTAACTATTTATTTATTCAAACAAAAGAAAGAAATTCTTAGACTAAAGTAAGATGAGCGCTAACGATCATGATTGTCTAGTTCAGAGTAATTTTTATGAAACATTTATTAAGTTTATAAAAAGGAGAAAGTTTTACGTTTACCACTTAAACTTTAGGAATCATTTAAAATGATTATTGTATATGTTTTGTGTTTATATATATATATATATATATATATTTCATTTTCGAGTAATTGCTTATAATCATATAATTTTATTTTATTTTATTTTCTTGTTTTATTAACTTTAAATATCCGGATTTTCTTTTAAGAGATTTTGTTTTTCCTTCGCCTTCTCCTTTTTCTTTTTCTTTTTCTTTTCTTATTATTATTATTACTATTATTTTATCCTCGATCCCAAGCACAAATATTTTATATATAGTGTAACATATATACAGCTGTATGCATGCATATACTCAAGCGAATACCACAAGATTTCTTCTTCTAATCTAAGCATAGATTGCATGCCACAAATGTTTAAGTAGATGAAAATTTTAAAATTCTTTTATAGCCCAAGTATTATGAATGTGTCTATACGTGTGTGTGTGCGCGTCTGTGCCTGTGTTTACGAATATGCAATACTTTCGCACACTCTTATCATACTTTAACACCAGGTAAATGTTATTCTTCTACATCTGAATACCTTTTCCCTGTTTGCCAACCGTAAGTTATGCTGTCAGTGTGTTTGTGTGTAAAAAGGAATTTCATAAACACATACCAAGGTAATTTGCAAAAGACAACAAGTCTTAGCTGCCAGCGGGAAAACTGTAGCACAAAAAAAAAAAAAAACAAACAAATAAAAAGAAATGCAAAATACTTTCAAGTATTTTGAGTTATTTGCCCAAAAGAATACGAAGTTGGTTGTCAGTGAAAGAAGAAAAAGTGGGCATAGAAAATGTAAGTGGTATTCATTTAAATTTACCAACACGTCATATATGACACTGGAAAGGTTTAAATGAATTTCATGAAACTCAAGTCCACAAGACAATAGTGTGGCAAGAAAACAATTTCGTTTTTTTAATGCGATATAAAATTAATTACTTTTACTAGCAAAGCAAAAACCAAACAAACGACCGTTCACTGAAAAAATTTGATGAAATTTCGCAACTAGTAAAGCAAGACCAGCACGCAAGTTGTCAGGAAATAGCGGAAGCACTACATGCATTAACCATTAGAATCGTTTGAGAAGAGCAGAATACAAAAAGAATCTGAAAAATGTACCGAAAAACCAATACATGAAAAATTATACAATGACAATATGCATATTGTTTTCATGTAAACGCATACTTTTCTTTAAGGTCCTTCAGTTGGAGGAAGCCTAAAACTTAATCTAATTTAGTTACACTTAATTTCCTTCTTTTTTTTTTTATTCTTTCCCGGTTGTCATCATAAAAAACTACAATTTAGACATTTCGTAGGAACAGTTAAATGGCAGGGGTTTCAAAAAATAACTTCATCCAATCAAAATTTTTCAATCGATTTACTATGCTGAGATATTAGTACTCGTTGATGCTTATCAAGAAATTTTGAAAATTTCAATATTTTCCTTATAACGATATTTTCAAAACGAACCGATATACGAGAAGCGTATTCGCAAGAACTTGTCCACTCCTATCCATTTCTGACAAGGTTCGTTCTTGGGGCAAACACATCACATCGAATTTCAAAAAAATATCTGAAAATTTGCTGCTTGTAAGTTGAACAGACACCAAACAGACAGACAGACAGAAAAGGAAAGATTGCATACCTATTTGCAAAAACTTCAAAAGTGTTTTGCATATTTGAAACCAATATTCTAATTTATGCGGCAAAAAAAATGTGTACCCCACATATCCAGACACCCAGATATCCCTTGATCAATTTAGAATTTGATAACGAACCAGAATATATACATTTTATAGAGTCTTTGAAGTCTTCTCCCGAGTGTTGCAAGCCAAATGCATAGACGTCCTAGTTGAAAAAACTTCAATATTACAAACTTCAAGATATATATAGTAATCAGATGACACTGTGCCAAGGGTGTATAGTCGACCCAAATTTATGAAACTCACTCACTTCTTTATCATATTAATAAAATTGGTTGAAAAGGTAAATTCACACACCACGGAAACTAAACTCTTTGTCATTTATTAAAATTCTGATTCCTCTTCTAATAGCCACTGGGAGTAAACATATAAGTTAGTCTCACTTCGCCCTTTATTGTTGTTATATAATATAGTTTTCAAAATGATTTGATTGATCTGTTTATTTTGGCTTACTACCGTCATTGCTACAATAATAAATTTATTGCTTTTAAAAGCTGTATTTAAGACATTAACATGCGCGTTTCGAGAAAGCAATGATTCTTCTTCAGTTTTTAGAGCTACAAACTCCTTTGTTGAAGTCCTTATAGCGAGTGTTACACAGTCGGTCATTAAACTCTTATTGTCTATAACCGATGAGAATGATTTAAAACCTCTACAAAGTTTCCGCTATTTTTTTTGGCACTAGATGGTGTTGAAGCCTATATATCTGGCAACACTCATCTGATTGTTTCAAACGAACATCTGTTTAGAAGGTGACATTTCGGTTTCCATTTTTTGTAATGATACTTTTCTAACTGTTTGCTTGTGTAAAAGCTATATTGATTTGAAAATAATTGGAATATCTAAAGTAAGAAAGAGAGAGAGGAAAAAATGTTGGAAAAACTTGTGAAAATGCTATAAAAGAACGAAGATCCCGGGAATGGTTTGTTCAATTCCGTTCCGGAAATTTTGATGTTAAAGGTGCATCACAGTCTAGTCAAACAGTCATTGGAAAAGCGGTTGAAATTTTGCAATTGGTGGAGCTAGAACGGGACTTAAAGTGTCAGGAAATAGCGGAGGCCTTAAATGTCAAACATTATTGGAAAGAAACTCAAAATATTTAACTCAATATTTACTGTACTAAATTGGCACTGCATTGAATAATTTTTTTTGGACCCGCTTCAGTATAAGGTTATAGTAATGTAAATCCTTAGAGGAGAATAAATTGTAATTTTTGGTATTTTAAAGCGAAAATAGGTGAACAATTATACCAGTTGAGATGCTGGACGGCATCGAATAGTCTTTAGAAACGTTTTAATTGTTTGTCTCAAATTTTTTATGCAACGTAAACTATATTTTCGGACAAAGAAGAAAGATTATTAAACGAGATTTTCACCAAAATAATTTCGGTTAAATTTTTTTTCAAATGTTTTTTCTTGTTTTCTTTTTTTGTTTGTCGCATGCTACTTTATTCAGTAAAGAGAATTATTCTTTACCATCATATATTTCCTTTTTGACTATCGTCGTCTACTTGTGGAAAAGAAACTCCATTTATTATTCGCTAGATATCCAACAGCCTAAAAAGCTTAAGCCTTTAAAACAGAAAACAGAAAAAACGAAATAAAAATAAAAATATTTTTAACAAAAACAGTTCCACTATTATCTGAGTTTTGAGAAGGAAACCGCAATATTACACGCTGTGTGTGCTAAATTGTATCCAGAGAGATCTGATTGTATATGAATGAATAAACGGATGTCAGACAATACAAGACCAGAAACCTACTACTGTGTATGTATGCAGGAAAATATATGAAGTGCTAAAAAATAAATAATAATAAAAACAAAAAAAAAAATATATAAAAAAATACAAATAATAAATACAATAAAAAAGGGGAAATTTTTTCTTTTTTTTTTTGTGTAACAACTTTTTACCACTTTTTCCCATTGTATTCAGTGATTTTCTGCTTTCACTTTTTAGGTTATGAATAAACGAAAAAATTAAATAAAAAATAAAAAAGAAAATACTTTACGTATGTATTAAAAATTTACGCTTTAACTTTTTCCAACTTTTGCTTTTCTCTGCTGTTTCAGCGGCCGCTGTATGCTTCTCCTTTAAGCTTATTATAACATTTATAAAGATTTTCACACTTGACTTCACGCTCATGCACGTCACTCAGTCACTACTTAACCTTCTTTCGTGCATTCACATATACTCGAAAAAACAAAAAAAAAAAAAGCAAAAAACAAAAAACAAAAAAGGAAATTATTTTTACTTTTTTAAATAATTTTTTCACTTGTTGGTGGTGGCGTTGATAACATGATGCTATCATTGTCATGATTTTAAGTCATTTTAAGTCACTTTTAACTCGTGTGCATTTAAGCTTGAAATCGGGTCAATTGTGTATTATTATTATTATTATATTACCCTTATATAACACATGCACAGACAAACATATATGAAACATTATTTCATATATTATTAAATAAAATCATAAATAATTGAATTCTCTGTAAATAAATTGTGAATTGACTAAAAGAGAAAGTGTATATGAGAAGCAGATAGAAAAGGATAATAAAGGTTAAATGAGAAGAATTTATTCAGGAAACACATCTAAATTAATTAATAAAATGAAAATAACAAAACTTCTCACACTCTACACATAACTAAAGAGTAATATTTAAGTGTATGTTCACATATAAGAAAATTGACACCATTCGATTTTTAATAATCTACTGCAATGAAAGCATATAAGAGATGAGCTTGCTATGCTATGTCTTGTAGTTAAAAACTTTTAGTTTTGTTACTAAACTTCTAACAGATTTTGAATTATCTGACATGGTGAACATGAAAATTCATTGGCCACCACTTTTGCTAAGCAAGCATTGATTTATGTGATCTAAATTGCTCAAGTGCTTTAAAGTGTGGATGCTAGTAGTAGTAGTACTTGTACAACCAAGCAAGCAAGCAACCAAGCAAGCAAGCAAGCTGTCAGACATTATGTTGCTTGTACGTGTATTTCATGGACAATTGCTTAACATCATATTGTGCATTAAGAGATTTCTGGTGTTAAAAATGGCAATAAACCTTCGAATATATTGTTGTATATACAACGAATACAATTTTTTATTTAACAATTAAGTGCACTTTAGTACAACGTTAGAAAGAAATTGAGAAAATGATCATCATGTTTTATTCCAAAATTAAGAATTTTTCGAAAAAAAAAAAAAAATAATTATTTCACATAAAGTTGCTAATTGTGTAATCTCAATATCTTTAGTTTATTACATATCATCGATAATTTTTTAGGAATAAAAATTATAAAAATTGTGTCCATCTGTCAGGAATCTTCAAAATGTTCTGTAAGGCAAGCAAAAGTTTTTCCGAGATAGGGATTTAAGTAGCGCGCTGGCTATTCATAAAAGGAAGATAATACGTACTTCAATGAAGTTTTAAAGAATGTGTTTACCAATCAGTTAACCATTTAATAGCATTATATCATTGCATTGATGTCATTGAATATTGAAAAAAGAGCAAAGATTTTAAAGTTTTCATAAAGTTTTCAACGAAACGTTTCCATTGATGAAACAAATTTCTGCATTTGATAATTTAATTTTTAGCAGAATCCATCGGTGATATATGCGAAGGTTAAGATAGCGTAACTGAAGTCTAAACCGTTTAGTAAACGAGAATTAAGATAACTGGAAATGTCATTGAAACCGTGTCCAGAATTTCATCAAGAGTCAATCAAATTCTTCATTCAAATTAATGGAAATGAAATTAAAAAAACTCTAATATAATAATTTATTACATTTCGATTGAACATTTAACGTTCCGAGGGAAACTTTTAATATTTCATTCCGAACATTTGTTCAATGATTGTATGGTAGTTGCAAATGGTTATTTAATCAACAGTCGCATTTTAAGCATTATTCACTTGTTATATTCGTCTACTTGCATTCTGGGAAGCGCAAAGAACGGATATCAGAGTTGTCGGGGAAGATTGACATATAACCACATCAATATTAACTTTGCTAAGCAATTTTTTATCGATTTCAAAACAAATTTTGAAACTTGGATGAACGTCTCATAAGTTTATCTTGTTTCAATGACGCTTGTTTGGAATTACGCGGGATAAGATATTGTGAAATTCTAATGTAGAATTTAACGGTAATTAAGCAGATTGCAACAAGTGATTCAAAAAATTTACCAATAATATAACTATCGTCTTTCACTATGACAATGTCAGACCTCCTCATATAACTTTGATGATCAAGCAACGATTAAGCAAACCTAGTTCGGAAATTCTGATGCTTTGGTTCTGTACAGTCTATCCTTTATCGCACTCTCTGCTGCATTCTCTGGATGATATAATGTTGACGTTAAATAACTATTGCGAAAATCACTTGATTTACTATTGCTTTCAGAAAAACCAGAATTGCTGCAGTGACCGCATAATGGTTTTAACATAAAAGCGGCAAAAGGATAATAATGAACGTATTTATATAAAATTTACTATGAATTTAAGAATAAGTAAGAAAATTAAATTCGACTGTGCCGAATCTTTTATATTCACCATCTTTATTTAAAAAGAAGAAGAAAAAATAAATTTTAATAGGTTGGTCGGTCAGGTTATTTCTATTTTTATAGAATACGGTAGAAACTTTTATTTTCCCTTTGTGAGGGATGAGCTAAACGGTCAGAGAATGGAAGTGTTTTTCAGCTTATTTTACACTGTAGGCTTGGCTTCTGATGGATATGGACCATTTCTAGTAGCAAGGTATGTGAAAAAGCTTCCAATATATTTGCCATGTTTGCAACCGATATCTTCATCAATATATCACACACACATTGCACAGATAAGCAGACAGACAGATGGACAGTTAGACGGACGGATACATCTAGGCGGACTTCGAACTTCATGGTGACCACGAATACATACACTTTATTTGGGTTTTGAAACACGTTTTCACAAATATTAATCTATTAATATATAAGCTATTATATCGAGTGTGCGTCGTCGATCACGTTTTGTGCCTATACTAGAGTTTAGCTGGCTGAATAAATATTTTATAGTTCTGCCTGCTGTGGGTTATGGGCAATAAGCAAAAAAATCAATTTTTTTTTTACTTTCGATAACAGAGATGTTCTCAGTCTACGTTATACTGTAGGTGTGTCCTTTGACCGAATTGGCTTATTTTCAATAGCAGCCTGCGCACGAGAGCTTCAAATGTTTCTGCCAAGCATGAAGTCGATGTCGCGATTTTTGCAGCCACGAGAACGTTTTCCATAGACGGACGGACGGACGGACGGACAGACAAACGGACAGATACCCTTAGGCGGATCACG
Organism: Glossina brevipalpis; assembly: GCA_000671755.1. Lineage (NCBI taxonomy): Eukaryota > Metazoa > Arthropoda > Insecta > Diptera > Glossinidae > Glossina > Glossina brevipalpis. The sequence continues at coordinate 1,464,322 of KK351038.1, read as the reverse complement.
AACTTCATACCGATCGCCAATATATACACTTTAGGTTGTTTTTGAAACATAAGTTTTTACGAATATACTAAACTCCGATAATCTATTATACCGAGTGGCTGTGGTCGATCCTTTACATTTTTGTGTCTATACTAAACGTTAGCTAGCTCGATAAATAGGTTCTGAGCAATAAGCACAAAAATCCTTTTTTTTTTGCTTTCGAAAACAAATATATTCTCAGTCTACGTTATGTTATGGGCGTGTCGTTTGACCGATTTGGTTGATTTTTAATAGCAATCTGCGTACGAGAATTTTAAATGTTTCTGCTAAATTTGGAGCCGATATCTTTATATTTGGGGCCACGAGAGTATCTAGGGACAGACGGACAGATGGACATACTTAAATCGATTCTAAATGTAATGCTGATACCTAAATGTAATGCTGATACCTTGTGGGGTTTCTGAAGTTTCCTTCTGGGTTTTACACACAAAATGACACAATGATCCTCATCTTCAGCGGTGGGTATAAAAATATAAAAAAAATTTGCAAAAAAGCCCCCAACATTTTTTGTCGTACTTTTTATCTAAATCTTAAAATAAAACTTTGTTAAAATAAATTAAAAATAGAGCAAAAAAAAAAAAAACAAACATTAAATGAAACAAAAGTAAATAAATTGGAAGAAAAAAAAAAGAAAAGAAGAAGAAGGAATATAGACCTATATACTGTTAAAGACATATATCGATTTATGGGGAAAGAAGAAGCAAACCAGAATATCATGATTGCTGAGACAATAGTTTTTCTATTATTATTGGAATTTGTTTTTTTTTTTTTTTTTTTTTTTTTTTTTTTATTATTATTATCAAAATCAAATATTTTTTTATTTAAATTTGTTTTTAGCATTCACTTAAAACTTTGATATTTTGGTTCCTTTTATATATGTTTAATTTGTTCTAAGACCTTAAACCTCTCAAAGTATCGTTTTTTGTTAATACCGAACTTAAATTGGATTTTTGTCATCACTTACATGTTCCTGTTCACTTATGTTCAGTTTAATGCAAACTTTTTGCTGATATGAAATAAACTTTGACATAAATAACCTTTATCGGTAAACTACTAACAGATGCAATTTACATTTAACACATACACACGTAATGTATTGAAAATCTTAGAAAACCTTTGTAAAACTTTGATATATGCACACACAAAACAAGTCAATTACAATTTAGAGTTTATAAAAAGAAAAAGATTCAAGTACAGGGAAAAGAGAGAGAGAGAGAGAGATGGCATCTTGGCGAGGTAAAGAAAAAGCTTGTAAAACTTTCTTCGAGAATTCAAAAAAAGATATTATTAAATATAATGTTTTGTTGTACATACTGTTATTATAACGGAAATTTGTCATCTTCCGTTCACATTTCCACTTTTTTTTACCCTCAACTATTACTCTTTACAAGTCATTAGTTGTTTAAAGGTTTCTTTGGTTAACCAATAAAAAAATTATTATAAATTGTTATTTAACTTAGGTCAGCAACTGTTTTGTACATCTGTACGTCTTTCAGTATAAAGCTATATCTATGTATCTGTGTATGTATGTATGTATGTATGTATTTATGTATGTTTTGCACTTTTCTACTAAGATATTTAACATTTAAAACTTACTTCTTGGCGTAGCATTTATTTAAGTGCAAATACTAAAATTTCGCTTTCTCTTGAAGACTAGACTAGAGAACCGGGAACAAAGAAACGAAAAAGATTTTATAGTTTTCTAACAACATTTAACAGAGTGTGTTTGGCAGAATCAACGTTACATTAAGCAATAGTAGTAATATTAGTTTGCTGACGTATATATGTTTAAGGAAGAAAAAGAAGAAAATGCAAAGAAAGAAACACAAAAAAAAAAGAGAAGAAAGGAAAAGAAAATCCTAACGAACGAACGAAACCGGGTAACAAACATTTATTAAGTTTTATTATATGAGTTGCAACTGGAAAAACTTTTTAATAACTTCAATAAGTATTTTACAACACTTGTAGATGTTTAACTACAACTTGCTACTACTATTATTATTGTTGTTGGTGGCAGTTGTAATTGCATGCATGCATGCAAGTAGTATGCAGCAGCATACGATGATATTGCTTCACGTTGACATAAATAACATATGAATTCAATTATGAACTCATTATAACATTTTGTTTGAAACTAAATTTTTTATAGTCATCAACAAAGGATACTCTACTTACTTCAATATACTTGTCATTGGAAAAAGTATCTCCTCTTTGTCTCTCTCTCCTCTAATACCATAGTAAGTAATACCATAGTAAAAGCAAAGATCTCTTAACAAGCACATAATGAATTGATTTATCTGAACGGTATCAAATATAATTTGTGAGTATATCTATTAAAGTATCGATCGTCTTGTTTCCAAATCCCTCTATATACAATCATCGGTTTATCTGTCTATCTACCATTAAAAACTTCAAATTAATAAAAATTGAAAAAAAGTGATTGTGTGAGGTGGATCTACTATTACTATTTCAAAAAAATGGACGTTTTGGAAGCTTCCAAACCAACGTTATATTTCGATTGACTTCTTAACAACTTCCTTATAAAGAGATTTTATGAAATTTCAAAACCTCTATAACCCCTTCTTAAGAAGAAAGATTCTTAAAATACCAGAAAATAAGTTAGAAATGAAACATGGAACACATCCAGTATTCAGTATAAATTTCGTATTTTCTCGTTTCAAATTGGAAAAGTGCTTAAACAAATGTACATCGAAGTCGAAATGAAAGTTAACTTGGTTGATTTTTAAATTATTTTGAAAACGACCTAGAAATGAAATTAAATAAATAAGAAAAGAATTCGAGGAATATACAAGCTTAGGACCAAATCCTCTTAACTTATATTGTTGTAGTATGATGTCGATATTTCCTGGAAGAATTATTTATTCAGTTGAATTCGTTAAGAAATGTTTTATGTACTGAAAAACAGGCTAAAAATGAATACAAATTAATTAATTACTGCGTAAGGGGGGAAAAAAAAAAGTTCATCAATGAATAAACAAATAAAAATACTAAATGAATGAATAAACAGGTAAATATTTCACGTTCTAGATGGAAGGGAAAAAGAAGAAGCAGAAAAAAAAAGACAACTACGCATGCAAAACTTTTTCAATACTAATTTCATGCAAAAACGAATTTCAATTCATTAGTGTCCACTTTGTGTGTGTGTGTGTGTGTGTGTGCGTGTCTTAATTATCGTCAATTTAATGCGATGATTGTCGCTTTATGTTTTATTAAAGTGCAAGAGATTTGGCGCCTGTTCGGTAGGCAACAGCATAAAATCGAAATAGGTGTTTTGCTAAAGCATTTAACAACACACACACACACACAAAAACACACATTTCTCTCATATGTGAGAATTTATTACCCAACGGTTTATTCCTATCGAAAGCTGCGCTTTGTAAAATGATTTCGGTTTTCGTTTTCAGGATAATTGTTTCGAATGCACATTAATTGCTGCGATAAATTTATATTTTTGTACGTCTAAGTCACATAAAAACAAATTTTTCAAATTTAAAAAAGTGTTGTTTTTACTTTATAAAGCGCGACTAATAATGAAATGCTTTTTATACATTTTATGCTAGAAAACGAAGAGTTTGTTGCTCCGCTCGTAATGCACGATTGGATGTAGATAAAATTAAAGTTAAAGAATATATATATTGGATGTCAAGCTAAGATTTTTTTTAAAAATGTATTTTTTGTAGATTTAAAATTTTTTCAGGAACATAAACGTTACCTGGACAATTGAGAAACAAAATTGAAAAATTCAAAATATTGCCATCGATGCTTTCCTGTTTTCTTATTTCTTGTACATTTAAACATTTCCGAAACTATACTGTTGCAGGCACATTGAACAGAAATAGGAAAAATGAAATCAATTTTGAAAGTATTTTTCTTGGTTGTTTTTAGTGCTTTAGTAGTAGTTCTCTATATACATATGTGTAGGCATTGCTACTGTTAGGAAGGATTACAGCTACAAGAGGATTGAAAGTGTGAGTAGTTTCCACTTAGAATTGGCTATTTCGGGAAGGACAAGAAAGATCACTGCAAAGAGGATTGTTTCAAGTCTCACAGGGATTAAAGTTGACATTTCATATACGATTATTGCAAACTTGAAACGGTTTATTATATGAACAAAGAAAATTATATTCTAATGCGTCGAATTTTTTCCACCCACCACCTTTATCTTACCTGAGTGTGGCAAATTTTTTGCAATTTTTATAGTATACTGCGAAAATTGTTATTGTATAGTCGATGAGATGCGAGCGAAACACCTAGAGAATGGAGGTATGTTCAGCTTATTTTATACTGTAGACGTAGCTTGTAACTGATTTGGCTTATTTTCAATATCAAAACATGTGAAAGAACTTTCAATGTTTTTGCCAAATTTCATCCAGATATCTTAACTTTTGCGACCGAGAAAATAGTTATCGTAGACATTATACGGATAAGCAGATAGGCAAATGAAAAGACAGACGAATGGATACGTCTGTTTGGATTCTGATTTTCATTCAGATTAAGAATATTTACATTTTATGTGGTTTCTGAAGCATTTTTTTTACTATTACAAACGTTTTCAAAAAAGGTGACCGTGTCGATACTTTCCATTTTTGAACCTATACTAGAGAATAGTTTGCTCAATAAAAGTGGAATGTTTTATAGATCTGTTCGCTATGAGTAATAAGCAAAAAATGCAATTTTCTTTTGGTCTCGAGAACAGAGGTATGCTCAGTTTACGTTATACAGTCGGAGTGCCATTCGACCGATTTGGTTCAGTTTTAACGCCAACCAGTTTGTAAGAACTTTCAATGTTTCCGCCAAATATGAAGCTGATATCTTCATTTTTGCGGCCGGGAGAATGTTTGCTAAAGACGGAACCACGGACAGGCGGGCAGACGGACATGTTTAAATCGATTCTAAATTTAATGCTGATCCAGAATATATATACTTTGTCTGATCTCCGAAATTTCCTTCTGGGCATTGCAAGGAATTTGACAAAATGAATAAACCCCTCATCTTTTGTGGTTTTTTTTTCTCACTTGAAAAAGTCCTTTTATTGAGAAAAATTGATATAATATATATTCCCAAAAATATTTTCCATCATTTTCTACATCTTTTCCCAATCTTTCTCGCAACATGGCGATACCGTGTCGGAGGCATCCGTGATTTTTTGAGGCTATCCGTGATTTGAACCTTTTTCTTTTCAGTTTTTCAACTTCGTGGAACCGAGTGCTAGCCAAGCCATGCTTCATCGATCTAAGCAAGTGGTAATGAGAAGGCGCTATATCTGGTGAGTACACTGGATGCAGCAGAACTTCTCATTCGAACTGCAACAATGTATTCTTGACCACTTTTGTAAAATGTGGTCGGAATGACATTTTCAGTCAATTCGTGTGATAACCATTTTCAATCCTCTTGGGCCTTTCTAATCGCATTTAAAAGTCTAAAAACAGTTATCTCATCGACTTCTAAGCTATTCAAAAGTTCTTTGAAAGTTTCAGCTGGGTTTTGATTATTTTCGAACTTTTTTGGTCTTTCAGGCCGTTGAACCAATACCGCTAATGTATTAGCATCATCACAAAAGCTTTTGATGGGTTTCGTCATAAGCTTTCTTCAGATAGAGAAGGATCAAAACTATCGCATGCAACCCTTATGTAAACTGGTATTTCCCTTATTACTTTTACCTGTAGAAGTTGCCTGTTAAAATTTTTGCAAACTCCTAATATAAAAAGATAAAAAAATATTTCATTAAATATTACCTAACGTTAGCAATACTGGCTATATATTTTTAGCACCTATCTGACGAATTTTGGATGCAACACCAAAAAAGCAACATATAAGTACTATGTTGTTCAATAACTCTATGAGTTCTTTGTATTCTGTTATGACCATAAAACCATAACCACAAAGCCTTTCTAATAGTTTTTAGAATTTAGTAGAGATATAAATAAACAAATGATAATCCTATGACGTGTAATGATCAACATCAATACGTTAAGTAATTCAAAATCGAATGCAAACTAACTGAATACTGAAATTTTAATGGAAATATGTAGGAATTGTAAATCTGCTTTCACTGCGGCTTACTTTTAAAGCGCATTGTAAAAGTATATGCGGAAGAATAATCCTTATTAAGTCTATGAGTTAAATTTCCTCATAACTTGCATATCCACAGAATTCGGCAAAAGAGTACATTAAATTTGGGCGGAATTATGCATTGTCCAGAAAGACTTGAAATAGAGTTGCCTTCTGTTATGACAATTGATAAAGAATCACGTTCTGAGTCGATTTAAACATGATTGTCGCTCTTCTCCATCGGATGCCTGGCCAAGTATTTTGAAAGTGTTCAACGTGCGGCCCGCAAATATTCGGGATTCTTTGATTAAATTTGTTAGAATGACATGCACTCACTTGAGGATGATTCGTATTAAAAGTGGATTGATTGTGGTCACGTTTTGTACAGCTCCCCATATAAACCTCTATCTTAAAAAAGGCATTATATGGAACAAATTTGGGATTATAAATGTTTTTCCATCAAGATTGGTGAAAATTAGTAGTACCACACTACATGAATGTTGAAAATGTGAACGAGATGGAAGCATTGTTTGAGCCTTCTTTCCTGTAAATATTCTTACAAAAAATTAGGCATTCTATGGCAAGATTCTCTAATTTTTATACCTATCACAAGGGAACCTACCTACCTTATACCTACAAGGGAACTTGAGAGACCCTACAAAGTATATATATTTTTTTGATCAGCATTAAATTTTGAATCGATTTAAGCATAGCCGCCCGTGCGCCTATCCGTCTGTCCGCCTGTGTAATGTCTGTGGTAAACATTTCTCCTGGTGTTAAGAATGAAGATATCCGCCTCAAATTTGGCAGAAACTTTGGAAGTCTTTGTGTAAGAATGGAAAAGATCGACCGCGTTAACTTGATATGATAGAATATTAAAATTAAATTTTTATACCCATTTCCGAAGGTGAGGGTATATCGATTTTGTCATTTTATTTGTAATGCCCGTTCGGAGGCACCATAAATATATATATTCTTGCTCATCTACAAATTTAGTATCGATTTAATCATAACCGTCTTTCGGTCTGTCCGTCTGTCAGTCTGTGTAAACTCTGTGGAAAAGATTCTTCATCAAAAATTAAAATATCGGCTTCAAATTTGTCGGAAATATTGAAGGTTCTTTCATATAGATTGCGATTGAAAATAGATCAAATAGATCACAGGCCACGCCTACAATATAAGCTGAAAGCACGTCCATTGTCTGGTTGTTTTGCTCTATCTGCTTTCCATGGTATTCCATGGCTAGGTGTGTTCCACGGTATTCCATAAAAATAAAATCTGCCGCGCCCACCTATTCAAATTTATTTGTTGCCCCTTTTTTTAAGATAAAGGTAGTGGGTATAAAAGATTCGACATACGCGAATATAACTTTCTTACTTGTTAATAATGAAAGTTGATCCAAAATGACTATCCAAACGATATAAAAATTTACTCTTTTAAGTTTGTAGTTCTTTATATAAAGATCTTCATGAAAAGTAATGATATTTCATATTTTATGGTACTACAATTGAGTAAGTCTGAACATTACACCACTTCGCCTAACATAATTCTTCATTTACTTTTGTGATAAAATACCAAAAAGTATACTTTGTTTCTATGTAAAAACCTGCCTTTTTTTGGGGAGAATTATAGGGAACGCAGACGAGCCATGTCATAAGTACTAAAAATTTGCGTTTGTTGTTATATAAAGACTCGCTGACAAAAAATTGATCTACAGGGTCCAAACTTAGGACAGTTCAATTAGGAACTCATGTGCATAGTAAAATATTTTAAGAATTCCACCCTTTTGTCATAAAAAAAAGTTCGTTTTCATAGGGACGGTCTTATGGGAAGGAGATTAAAAACTGGTTTCATCCGATTCATTTCACATTTACATTGTATGCCAAAACACTAGTTTGTACAAAATGTTGTCGAAAGATACTAGAAATTGTAGTTATTTTCTTATAAAGCTTTTTTCCAATAGGGAGATATATGCGAAGTGATCATGGAAATGGAACGATCTTTCAATAGTGCTCGTCTTTCTGCAGAAATATCTCGGAAATGTCACAAAAATACATGGATGGACAGAAAGACGGATAGATAGACAAGTATAAATTGATTCAGAAAATAATGCAGAGTCAATCGCTATAGTGAAAGTCGTAATCCATTCTGAGTGTTACATATATGCACACAAATTCAATATATCTTGCACCGCAAGTGATGTAGGGTATAAATAGATGAATAACTGTATTAGATAAACTGATTTATGATTAGCCTTGTCCGATTATAATGTTTTCATTTCTTATGATTGTGAGAAGAGAAAAATCGTGAAAAGAGAAAAAGCGGTCGCAAAACAAGGGAACAATTGTTTGAACAGAATTTCCAAAAAGTTATTAAGCATATCATTTACATGGCTTTCTCACCTAAATTAATATGGGCGGAATATGTTAACAAGTTAATGTGTACCTAAAATTAAGATTAAGGATGTTCTAGTTTCCCGATGATAAGTAATTTTAATTCATTAGAAGGCATATAACGTTCAAGTTTATTATAAATTTCTTTACTTCGTTCGTGCTTCATCCAGAACTTATGTTTAATTTTGAATTTTAACCGAACATTTTTTATAACTTAATTCATTTCATTACTTATAACGGGCTTGAGGCCATTACTATTAATATTCCAAGATTTGCAATTGCATTGCAGTACGTTTCGAATATTATTGCATTGTATTGTATGCTCTCACACTTAACTAACATCCGTTAAATGTCATAAATTAAGTTGATACCTAAAGCTAAAGCTTGTACTATACTTAGATGGCAGCTGCATAAATCCATGACTCCGTGGTATTTCACCTTGGCTATGTGTCAACGTATGTGTATAGATGTTAGTCTATGTATTGCGTTAGCAAGCGTATGTTAAGGAATACTTCCGGTTTTAACTTAATGGCCTTAATTAGAGACATCTATACGCGTTCAGTAACATAAATGACATTTGAAACACATGTATTAAACACTCTAAACTCTATTCAGTACTCTATCGTTCTATGGCTATAAGGAGTATATGTTTTCGATTACTGGTCTCTGTGTCTATTATTAATGATTGTATGCGTGTGTACGTGCATGTTATAAACGTTAAAACGACTAAACATTGATGAAGTGTGCCGATGCTAGCTACTGTTACTTTTGCTTGCCTAACATATATATATATATATACATTACTTATATATACATTATATATATACATATATATCTATTAGTGTGTGTGTGTGTGTGTATTTATTAAATAGTCAATTGTTGTTATTATTGCTGCAGTTGCTGCAAAGTTGCACCATGTGTTGCATTTATGCTGCCAGCATGTATATTATGCTTTTGTAACGGTCTTAATTGTGGCGTTGGTGCTGGCGGTGTTAGTGTTGATGGCGCTGGTTACGTACCTTAATCAGCTTTCGGTTGTGTAACGGAAATAAAGCATAAATTAGCGTAATATGTAGGTATTGCTTTGTGAGAGTCATCCTTGCAAATATGAAATTAAATCTAAAGCAGAAAAAATACACTTTCCAGTACGATTAACATACGTAACAGCGATTAGGAGTTAAAAGACAATTTTTTTCATTTTTTTTTTTAGAAAATTCTAAAGAGAAATATAAAGAAAAAAGCTGTATATTTTTTTCAAAAAAACTTTTATTTTAATGATGTAAAAGGTGGAGAACAATTTTTTTTTTTTTTTAGAAACATTTTTATGTGTCTATCCATAATAGCTTGGAGGTCTTACGTAAATTTAATGCGATTTTTTCCAAAGGCATTATATTGTTATGAATCGTCATATAAAAGCAATTGTAGATCCGTCATATTTAATGAAGAATATGATGAGATTTAGATGACCTCCAAAGCCGTTTATTTCATACCAAATGGACTGTTAAGGAAAAGATTATTCACTACTTACTTTACTTATATAATACAACGAGCACGACTATCAAAACAGGATGCTTAGGTTCAGTTTCTGTCGCGGTAGGTGGGATATTAACTACGATTAGTATGTGGTTGTAGTTACAAACGAACGCTCAGTTAACGAAAACATACAGCCCATTGATTGATCACAGACCTCCTGGGTTGCGGTCAAACGCTTTTACCCTTCTTCCCACTTCTTTCTACTTCACCATCCCTCGTAGGGGAAATATCGCCTGAGTAACACTTCTTTTCACAAAAAAGTTCTCTCATTTGACATCTGTGTCAGGGGCTTGTTAAGAAACAGATAATTCGCCATTTTGTGACTTCTGGGTAGTCTAGTGATTAGCTGATTTTTTCTGCATCCATTGTGGTACCAGCCTTTTCATGTGGCTACTTGGTGCGCCACAAAAATGTTCCGGGCCTGTCATGGTTCCTCGGGTCCTCCTGTTGGGTCAACAGTCGACTTTTTCTTTGCCTTCACCATACCAGATGTATCTTGTTGTGTTTGACCAATTCATTCACGGTGCGAACGCACTCCAATACAGGCATCGCATTCGCTTTCAGGGTCTTGAACGTGGCTTGACGGTTGGAGTAGTTGAAGATCTCTCTTGCATTGCCTTCTTAATCATTCAGAGGCACGTGCAGAGATTGCGTAAACTTCTGCTTGGAATACAGAGGGAATATGGCTTCTTGAAATCTTAGGCCGTATAAGTCAGCCACAGTTTCACTATTTTAATGTTTTGAACCATCAAAAACTATACTACTAAGTATTTCCTGTACCTTCGTTCATTTTAAATTCTAGAAATATCTGATCTTCACTTAAATTGTGATTTTTCGTTACAGAACTTATAGGTGGAATTTATAGAAATTTTCCTTTATCACCGCGTTATTCGAAAGTAAAGGGAACCTGTCTTGTCTTCCCTCTATCAATAACAATGTGTAGCTTAAATGGTTGATAATTTTGTCAAACTAATTTGCTATAGATATTTGACTACAGAATGTTAGTAAGACAAATAGCTTTCTCATTCATATAGCCGTCAATAGGTGGCGTCCATAGAAAGTGCTATTTTAGAAAAGTTTTATTTTGCTTTAGAGCGGCTTTTTAATGACTCTCCTCTAATTTCCATCATTGATAAAGCAAAAGTAGGTGGCCAGCCTTTAAGAGGATGTATAAAATAGTGATAAAAAGAAAGATGTAAAATATATGCATGCCGTGCTCGAGTGTAACCGCAAAGGTTTAGTATTTGTTAATACTGCATCTAAAGTTATACATGAGTTTATACATAGAACCAATGCATAAAAGCAAGGGTGCTTCTACGGTGACAGCAAAACTTAGCTTTCTACTTAGGGACTTAATGTAAAACATTTTATTAATTGTAGTTAAAGGTTTCAACAATTTCTTCGGTCGTATAAATTTTCAATACCTTCAATACAGCTTTGTCTACTTTAATATTTACATAAACGTCTTTTCTATGTTGTTTCGACATGTGTTGCTTCAAGTAATCAATTTATGCCACAGTTTATTATTATTGTAAAGGTGTTGCAAACATCTTTGCACATCATTGAAATTCTTGTCAAAATTCAAGATCGATCCAATGAAATGAATTATTTCGTACACGATAGCAACCGTGACATATAGAAGTAATTTAGATGCTTGTGTTTGGTGGGTTTGTTAAAATTAGCGAAATATTATATAAAATCGATGCAATCATTAGTTTCTTAGAAAAAAAATTGTGCGCAAGAGGCATTTAGTAACGTGAACTTTATATATATAAAAGCAAGTTTCTTCAAATCTTCATGTATAGGGTCATCCATTTTGTAGTTTTGTGGTAAAGGTAAAAAGAAACCACACTTCTGATTCAGAATTGAATCTAGTTTTTTCTTCAATATATTGTTTGGAACATGCTATTATTTATGGAACATAATATCATTCAAATATCCTCCACGGAGTCTCTTGCAAGCCTGAATGCTTTAAAGGTAATTTTCGATGACTTTTCTGAGCATAGCGGGCAAAAGCTTAGACACAATTTGACGAATGTTCGTTGAGAATTATTCGCATAAATTCGATTTTTTACGTAGTCCTATAGATAAAAATTCTTCAGTAAGAAATCGCGCGATCTTGGTGACGTGAAACGTAAAATTACACGCCCGAGAATATCTCGCACAACAATATTAAAACGTAGTATGTTGTGTGGCTTGTAACTCCGTCCTCTTGAAACCACATATCTTCAACATCTATGTCTTCTATTTCATATCGAAAAGAATTGATAATCATGTGACTATAGCGATCGGAATGGTGCCTGAGCTGTATAATGGATAAATTTAGATTTTCTGTGAAATTTTCACTAAGAACGCTAACATTTCTGGTCGAGTGTGAGTTTCGATAATATATGGGACTTAGGAAATTTGTTACAAATTCACTTTTTTCAAATTTCTTTACACTTTCACTTATAGTACTATTAGATGGCAATTATGTTGATCATAATCTGCTCACGATCTGAAACGTAGCTACTACAGAATCCGTGTTATTGTAGTCAGGTTTTAGTATTTTAAAACATTTAGCAATCGTTAAGCGATACTTTCTGTAAAATGGCAAACATTACTCTAAATGTAAGATGCCTTAGATTGTAATTCTGTTTTACATATTTTACTAAAACCAAATTGCAAAATTGGAACCATAAAGTGAATAATCCTGTATAAATAGAAAGACCTTCGTAATCATTTAATTTAATTTTTGTTTTGAATATTTGATATAAAAGCTACGTTTTTGATAGCTGCGCTTTTTCTATTGATGGATGGACTTAATGCAAAGCATTTCGTTTATTTTAATTCAAATTTTACGAACGTTCGCGAAGATATCTTTCTGGTCTATATTGGCGAATTGTAGGGGTCGGAATTTTTCCATTTAAATTTTGTGTTGTGTTGTGTTTTTTCCTCTTTACTAATTCCCTGTAAAGCTTGAATAGCACAGAAATCACATCAAGCTCCTTTTAAAGCTTAAAACTACTTGACACCTGAAACTCCTAAAAGTACGCAATCAAACGTAGGAATTTATTTGTCATTCAAAATCTTTCTTTCTTTCCTCTCTCTCTCTCTCTCCCTCTCTCTCTTGTCACTTTGTCTGTTATTTCCTCTAAGCATGATAGAAAATTCCTTTTTAATTAGAAAAAACATAACTGGAAAAGACTTTTTTTTTACGTTTGCTATGTTTATAGTTTTTCTCTTCAATTTGCACACACACACACACACACGTATATGTATATTCATATATATATATAAATACATATACATGTGTATACTCAAACTATAACAGGTTGGATATCAACATAAACGAACAAATACATTTGTTCAGATTATATATATATATATATATATATATATACAGACATATACAGATACATACGTAAAAAATTAAACAACACGAAAATGCAAAACTTTTATAATTAAAATAAGAATTTTTAGTGTTTGTGTTGATGGCACAGATACATTCGTACCAATGCATGCATAAATCTCTGCCAAGTACCTGAGCTTGAAGTAAAAGTTGGGTTACGTACGTATGTATGTAAGGTACGTAGCTTGTGTTATGCGTGGGTGTGTGTGTGCGTGCGTGCATGTGCGTGTCAGTGTGCGTGGGTTGTTGTTACTGTTTTTGTCTGTCTGCCTGATATCAGTTATCTTGGCAACACAAAGATAAACAGCTTAACAAACAAACCCGCCCAAATATTCGTTTTTTGCTTAAGCTTATATGCAAAACGTGAACAATTCTTTTTGTCATTTTATTGTATAACACAACAACAACAACAATAACAACAAGAACAACAAAGTCTATGAAATTTAAGTTAACACTTTTGCAATTTCACATAATGTTTTGTTGCTGCTACTGTTGTTGGTGTTTCTGCGACACGGTTTCTCATTACATGATAAGTTATAGGCATTAAAGGAACAGACAGAGACGTTAGTTGCAAGCGAAAGGCGAAGGGGGGCGAGATAGTGTAGTGGCAAAGAGAAGATTTTCTATACACACACACACACCGGGATTTATTTGATAAAATACGCAAATTAATTTAATTAACAAAGATAAACTGTGGAAAATCATGTACACTTCTTACGCGTTTATACTTTTACATAGTGTCTTTACAAATGTTACATTAAAACAACAACGCTGAACAAAATCAAACAAACTTATAAGCAACTTAAACACAATTATAGTTGAGTTAAGTTTTATTTTTTTTTTCTTTGCTGCTTTTAATTAAACCGCAAATTAAACACATTAAAAACTTTAAAATTGAATTAAATCATTGAGCATTTATCTTATGGTAAAATGCACGCACGCACGCACTCACACACGCACACACAAGCAGACACGCTTAGGTAAAGACAAGAAGATATGTGCACCTGGTTGCGAACAAAAGAAAACTACACTTAATTAATTGCACAAATTAAGTCCAAAATAACAACAATCATTTAACACCACTATTGAATGCCGACAACAGCACATATACTCACATAGAAACGCACAAAATGTCTCATATGCGTTTTAATGTAAATATATTTGTAGCTGTGAAGACAATCGCCCCGATATGTATGTTAGAAGTAAATTTGCAATTGTCTTTAACTATCTATGTGCATGTGCTCGCGTGTGTGTGTGTCTCTCTCTACATATATATATATATATATATATATGTAAATATATTGGACATGTCAACGCACTGAATATCAACCATTTTACATAAGCTTCGTCTGCCTTTGATTCTGTCCCTCTATTTATCGTTTTCGTGTTCGTTCCCTCTTGTTCTCCTTTTATTGTGTTTGATACCACAAAACATCACAAAATTTGTTGGTCCTGTGGTTTTGACCACAAAATTTGTTTATTCAATCACTCAAGTGCAGCATTATAACCAAACAGAGATCCGGACATGTTTGACACTAGACTGATGATGGTTAAATTTGTTCACAACAGAGACACAAGGGAAAAGCAATAAAAACAAAAATGACAACAACAAAAACAAACGACGACAAAAAAAAAGCAAATCCTGTAAAGCAATTTTTTTAAAAGGTAAATTGACAATAACAAGAAACTTAAAAATAAAAAAAAAAAAATAAACGAAAAGAGAAAACAAATGTTTTTAATTTTCTAAAAGTATGCGATAATTTTTAAAAGACTAACAAAATGTTCTCATTTATTACGTAAGCTTTGCCTAAACGTTATAGTATAGAGTACGTTAGCTATATATGCTTTATCAGAGACCAAATTCTATGAATGCCGACTACTTGTAAAACATTTTTAGTGCTTAGAATGAATCGTGCACTATAAACGCACATCATATCACATTTTCATATATATATCCGAAATTATATATTGGAAGATAGTAAATAAAATATCGTTTATGATATTATATATGATATAATGTATATATATAAGATATATATGATATATATAATATATGAATACATATATAATATATATAATATATTATCATTTATGATATTACATATGATATAATATATATATATATACATATAATATATATGTATATATATAAGATATATATAATAGATATAATATATGAGTATATATACAATATATCTAAAATAGTATCATATATGATATTATATATGATATTTGATGCATTTTTTCATATATTCAGGTATTTTGATACATGTATTTTTTTTCTTGACTTCAAAAATTTTATCTTATATTATATTTAATAATTTTTAATATATACATACAATTTAATAATTTGTACATAGTTCCAACGTATGTAAACATTATATACACAAGATAGGTTATAATATATAAGTAGAAGTAAAAAAATACTAAAGTAATCACTTTGCTCTTGATCTTCAATAGTAAACGTTTACTGGCGAAATTTCAATGCTTAAGAATGAGGCCAATCTTAAGACTTAACTAACTATGCTTGACGGCAGGTTCTTGAGAATCGTAGCAAGAAAAGGGAAAGTCTCTTTTCTAGGTTTTTTACTGCAAAAAGATCGTACATATCTGCTATTTTGCTATTGTATTATTCATCGCAGCAGCATTGAATATGGGAGCATAAATGGCATTGGGGCTGTGTCTATGAATTTACAGGTACACAATAATCCAAGCTGGGTATCTAAATCTGCGAGTTTATGTAAAGAAACATTGCTTTTTGTAAGTATTGTTTACCCAATGTAATGCTTGGGAATGTTTCTTGTTTGATCGTAGGTAAGGCCTCTTGGAGAGAAGTTTGTAGTGTTGTGTGGTTGTGGAAGTAGCCGAACTGTACCCACTGAATGCTCTGCATAGCTGGTTATAAATAAAAAAGAAAACTAAAATCAACTCCCTCGACAGAACCATATTTTTTCTTGGTCTAAGAAAGCATTTAGGTGCTATTCAGCTTTGAATTTAAGTGAACATATACCGCATAAGCTACGCATTGCTCTCTTCTAAATAGAGATAAAAATCTCGGTATGAGTTTTTTTTCTGCAACTACTTGTTGCTTCTATAGGAAAAATTTTCCATATTTGTTTAGTTATTTTTATTGTTTGAAAAATTGTCGTAATATAATAATAAATCAAAACTTAAACTCATGTAAAAACGAGTAAAACCGTACAAAATATTACAATTCGTTTCCATCTTGTAACCCACTTTACATTTTATTAATTAATTTACGATAATTGGTGACATTTACATTAAATATATATTTAGTTGTTCTTTAACTATTGTTTTAGACGGCAATTAATTGAGGTAAATTAAAAGCGTACATAAATGTGGCAATTAATCATTTCAAATCCTCTTCACTCTCAAATTAGATACATCAAATGTAATCATTTTAAACTAATAAGAATAAAAGATTTTTTTCTTGATGATATAATAAGTACTGTAAGTAAGTTCTAAAGAAGAGAAAAAAAAACCAATTTCCAACTATCCAACGAATATCTTCGAAAAAATGATCAACGTGAAGTTTGTATCATAAATCCAAAATTAGTCGCTTTTTTATATGAATTTAATTAGAAGTTAAGCTTAAAAGAGTATATGGTTCATTGACTTTTCTTCTTTCGGATAATAATTTAATTAGAAGTTAAGCATAAAAGGAGTATATGTTCATTGACTTTTCCAGGATCTATTTTCGGGCAATAATTTCCATCGATATTCAGGCATTAAACAACTACGTTAATAAAATATTTAAAAAAACTATTTGTCTTGACTTAAATATTTGAAGAATGTTTAACTAGCAAGCACTTTTCTTTTTCTATTACTAGTCAAATACTTACAATAGTTACTTACATCGTACCTGGAAAGTATTTAATTAAACTAATATTCTACATATCCGAAATCATCGCTTCAACTATCTGAACTTAAAGTATTGTTAGTGTTCACTTTGGAATTATTATCCTCGTCTTTAAATTTTGGCAAAAATCTAATCATCATTGTTCCAGAGTTTATATTTTTCTCTAATATTATATTCTCTACTTTTGGTCAATTTGTGAGTTCTTTGTGCTTAACATCAAATATGTATTTTTTTTCTTTTTTGTATTGCTTAACAAGCGACTCGCTTGAAATATATAATCCTTATAACTTACGTTTAGCACTACGTTTAATACTCTACGATAATGTAAAATAATAAAGAAACTTTTCCCATAAATTCTTTTTTCATGACTCGAAGTATCGCAAAAAAAACAAAATATTTTTGTGATAATTCTATTAATTAGCATACGCTGACAGCCTATATTTTTATTCTGGTTATTTGTTAAACAATAAATAGAAATAAAAGAGAATAAATAGATCCGGTTATTAATTTTATAATAGGTGGAGAAAAAATCCGAAGAGATTTTTTGCTCTTTTTTTTGTTGTATTTTTTTTATTCAAAACAAATATTTTATATGTTTAAGTACATTATTGCTATTAAATACATTATTATCTATGACATTTTGCCAATTTTGTGATGGAACAATTTTTTCATTAGTTTAGAACCGCTGGAAGAACAACTAAACTAATGGCCAATAACTAAACCCCAAGTGATTTTCACAAGGCCTTCTTCAAGACAGCTTCACATAATTAATCGGACAGGATAAGATTCGGGCTGGACGCATCTTCAAGATTTCTCAACTGTTAACGGGTCTTCAAAACTGTGTGAGGTCTAAAGTTATTATGGGGGAAGATATTATCTTCTCTATTTATCAATTCTGGCCAGTTTTTCCAAGTTACTTGGTTCTTGAGAGAAGAAAGAATCATTAACCGTTTGATGAGGTGCTGGAATTTCGTAATGTACAATTTCTCTCAAATTCGATCGGAAGCACTGCGCTGCCTGTCAGTCCTATCTTTGAAACCGTTTCTCTTCTGATTCGTCTTCCTTCGATTTTGTTCTTTTCTAGGCCGGCTTCTCGTGTATTGTCCAGTTTAAATCTCCAGTAATAATTTGCTTCTAATAGAGATCGATTTTTTTGCGTAGTGAAACGGTTAGTCAAAAAACCAGACGCACTGCATAACCTTATCTCGTCTTAGTCCTACCCTTGAAGTCATTTGACGCCTGTGGTTCATCTTTCTTTGATTGTGATTTTTTCTATGCGAGCTACTCGTTTATTGTCCAGTTCAAGTCGCCAGTAATGTTTTACTTTTAATAGGAGTCGATTTCCTTACGTCTCAGTATAGGCTGATAGGATTTTGATCAATACACAAGCCTTTCTTTGTACACTTAGTTTTACGTAAAGCGCTTGCAACTGTATCTGTCTACTTTAATTTTTAGTCAGATTTCATCAAATTTCCCAGTGATTGATCGAGTAAATCGAGATTCATCTTTGCTATCAAAATTTGCAGAAGGAAAGCGAACAAACCTTTGCGCTGTTGCATTCGATAAATCATCTTAAAATGTGAAATGCGTTTTGTATTTATTTTTGTATTGCCCGAGTTTACCTATTTTAGGCATGGGCGACTAAGCTTTAACAAAATTTTATTTTTCACTTACGAGGATTTTTTTTTTCATATTTCAGTTCTTTATATTAATTTTTTTAACTTTTTGCATTCAATTAAATGATAAAGCAAGAAAATATTTAAATCGAAAATATATAAACCTTATGCAGGCATATTAAATTGTTCTTGAGATGTTCTTCTGCCATTATATAGTATTCATATTGTTCATATTTCATTTGCAATGATTATTTAGTTTAATAAATAATTTGAAATCCATTGTTCGTTTCGCTATAGAATTCTTATTCAAACGTTCACTATTTTCTAACTTGGCTTGATTAATTTCTGTTTATTATAATAATCCATGTGCACATTGAAAGTTGCAAATATATAAAAATATGTTTTTTAAATCTATCAGCGAACGTTTATTTAGTTATACTAATATTATCAATCGGTTTGAAACTTCAAGCATTACGCATTAAGCGAAGCATACAAGATTTATAAATATATCTTGATAAACGTAAAATTCTAAGTCAATTAAATTAGCTCCCAATTTATATATCGGCCGTTGTTGAGACTCATATAAAAATGCAAAATCTGGCACTATTGTGTGTGTAAAATCTACAGAAGTTATCAGGACATCGGATAATTTCGGAGGTAAAAGCAAGAAGATGAATAAATGCCTATCTCCACTCACTTCCTTTGATGCTTATATTATATAGTCTTGACGCTGCCGAACCTGTATTGTCGAGTGAAATATGAGAAAGAGCTGATCTTAGATGAGAGCTGACGTCGAATGGGAGCTGGTCTCGAATGAGAGCTGATCTCGAATGAGAGCTGACCTCGAATGAGAGCTGACCTCAAACGAGAGCTGACCTCGAATGAGACCTGACCTCAAACGAGAGCTGACCTCGAATGAGACCTGACCTCGAATGAGACCTGACCACGAATGAGACCTCATCTCGAATGAGAGCTGGTCTCGGATGAGACCTCATCTCGAATGAGAGCTGGTCTCGGATGAGACCTCATCTCGAATGAGAACTGGTCTCGGATGAGACCTCATCTCGAATGAGAACTGGTCTCGGATGAGACCTCATCTCGAATGAGAGCTGGTCTCGGATGAGAACTTGTCTCGGATGAGAGGTGGTCTCGGATGAGACCTCATCTCGAATGAGAACTCATCTCGAATGAGAACTCATCTCGAATGAGAACTTGTCTCGGATGAGAGGTGGTCTCGGATGAGAGCTGGTATCGGATGAGAGCTGGTCTCGGATGAGAGCGAACCTTGAATGCAGACAATTCTTGAATGAGAGTTGTGCTCGAGCGAACCTCGTATGATTGTTGATTTTGAATGACAGATGATCGCGAATGAGAGCTTGCCTCAAATGAGAGCTTATCTCGAGTGAGAGCTAACATTGAATGAGCACAATCCTTGAATGAGAGTTGGTCTCGAACGACAGCTGATACCTAATGAAAGCTGATCTCGAATGGCAGTTAACCTTCAACGAGCGCTGATCTCGAATGAGAGTTAACTTCGTATGATTGTTGATCTCGAATGACAGCTGATCTCAAATGAGAGCAATCCTTGAATGAGAGTTGATCTCGAACGGCAGCTGATATCAAATGGGAGATAACCTCGTATGAGGTTAAAAAGTTAAAAGACAGCTGATCTCTAATGAAAGCTAGCCTCGAATGAGAGCAGATCTCGAATGGCGGCTAAACTTGAATAAGATCTGGTCTGGAATGGGACCTATTTTCTTTCTTCATTCTTTTTCGTCCATTGCACCTTATTATTAACTGCGGAGATAGCAAATCTATCGCATATATCATTAATTTTGACTATATTTAATCCTAACTTTGGACACCAAAATGAGCTACGAGTTCTGTTTTCACTTGATTCGTAAGTGCATTCAATAGAGAAATTAAAAAAATTCGCTTTAGGAACTGACTGTGTAAGATTCGTCTCAAAGCGATTATAGCTTTTTAACTTATTTTTTCTCTTGTCCTTTCAAATTCATTGCAAATTTACATTTGCAATAAGACTTAAATCATAATAAATATTGCTTCTCATACCTTTTAGCATAACTATAAGAAATTTACTTTATAGCTTGGTTTATAATCAACATCATAATTTTCACAATTATTTCTTTTTTTTTTCATTTGACTTGCGAAACAAGTACGGGTAGTAAATTCTGATATTTCCTTTCAAGTAGAAGAAAATATTGTAAATTTTCTTTACATTTTCTCATAAGCAACAATTTGCATTCGTCGGTAGCTTTTTTTTTTCGTTTCTAAAGAAAACTCTGTAATAAATGATTAATTTGTCAGGCGGAAAACAACGTGGAAAGAGCAACAATAGAGGATAAAGGAAAATTAAACAATAACTTCAAGACAAAGCTGATATGGTTTATTTATCTTGCGAGGGGTAATAAGCAGTAATATTTATGAGCAAGCAAATGCTTCGAGCATCATTTAGAGACTAAAGTTGAAATTCTTTAGCTTTAAAATGGAGGTTAGACTGATTGAAAATATGCAAGCGGAGCAATATGCATGAAGCGGAAAGTCTGTTAAAAGGTGAAAATGGTAAATGTATTAAAAACGCCTACATCTTGAGAGGAGAAGAATTATATTCGCCGTTTTGTAAACTTGATTTGAGAAATCAATTACATTTCGGAAATTTAGACGGACAACTAAGTTACAATTCATTGAATCTATGTATCTATGTATAGCAAATGAATTCTGACTGAAATTTCCTGAGATTTTTCGACAATTTTTCCCAGCGAAAAAATATACATTACGGGTTTAGGTGAGCGGTCAGGTTTCTTTTAAACGCCTTCAAGGGCCATTGAAGAATCTCAAAGCTATTTGGTAACACATACCAATATCTAGCAACACAAACAGTAAGAGATCTTTCGATACAAGAGTTAGAAAAACGTGATATTAATATGAAAGGGTTTTTATTTGATCTAGAGAAGTGCAGTCGTTTAATTAAAATGCTTGGGAATCGGGATTGAATTGCATTTTGTAGAGTTAGTTCGATAAGTAATCTGAATTTCGGATAATCACAAAAGAAAAATTTTAAGAAAACAATACTTTGAAGCCTATCTAAGTTATAGTTAAAGTAACCGGAGAAGATCTCAATGCAATAGTTAAATTGCGTCGTAAGGAGTGAAAGCGCAAGAGTATATTTAACCTGCAGAGGAAGACATAGATTTATATAATATAATTTTTTTGTATTTGGATATAATTTTTGAATTATATATATTATTCAATTTGCAGTGAAACATGAAGGATTTTTTATTTATTATTTAAAAAAAAAATGAGCTTGAGTTTGGGTAATAAATTTTCGAATGAGAGCTTATATCAAATTAGAGCTAACGTTAAATGAGAGCTGATCTGGAATGAAAGCTGATCTTGTATTAGAGCGAATGAGAGTTAACCACGAATGTGAGAGCTAACCACGAATGAGACCTAACTTTAAATGAGAGCTAATCTTGAATAAAAGCTGATCTCGTATGCGAGTTGACCTCGAATGGGAGGTTGAGTTTGGGTAATAAATTTTTTTTTTATTTTAAATTTCAAAATTCGGCTGTAAGTTCAATTGAATTATATCTACTGTAAACCAATAAAAGAGGATACTAAGTGCTTTATTGAAGAGTGTTACTATGTGGCTTTTGAGGACGACATTTTTTGCTCGTATTGCTTCCACACTTTGTTGTAAGATTGATATGAATGTGGTATGTGAATGTGGTATGTGGTATGGTAAGACTGGTCGTAAGGCTTATTATATAAAAGAAGGTTTGTTGCGTTAGAATTCATGACGACTGACTTCGAATTTGATTATGAATGACCGGTAAGGCCAGCCAGAATCGCTTAAGCTTTTGAGGGAAAATAGCGATATCCTTTGGAATATTCATTTCATAATCAAGGCGCTGTATTGCGTGGACAATAAGGAATCAGCTGTCTTTTGTATAACTGTTTAATTATAAGAAATAAGTTAATCCGATCCGAAGTAAATTGGCCATAACGGAATAGCTTGCATAATTTATTATTTAATTTTATACAGTCCCTTAACAGTAAGACGACGGTAGTGTTATAGATTTTCTAAGCCTTCGCCTAAGAGTATAATAAGAAATAATAATCAATGGTCTATAATCGAATATAGATTTCTTTCATAATATCAATAAGTACTTCGTGTATAGAACGTAGAGAATAATTTTCCAAATTCCGAAAAAGCCCAATTTTGATCAAATGTGGGCGTTACTGATTTTTTTCACTTTTGAACATGAAGAATAGGTTGCTCCATAAAATTAACAGAGAAAATTTCCTTCATTGTATCTTTTGCAAAAACCAAGAACTTTCAGTTTACTCTGGGCATGTCCTTTAATCGATTCTGCCGAATCAGAAATTTTTTATTTTCAAAATAGGGCAAATAAACACACCCAAATAGACGCCCACATGGACGGACGTAGCTAGACAGATTTGCAACTTGGCTCTGATCAAGAATATATACGCTTTGAAGGCTATTATGATAAGGTTTTGCGGACTTATACCCTTGGCTGTACAATAGAAAGATATATATATATATATATATAAGAATTAATGCAATTAAAGCGTCCCTGTGATGAAATATTATAAAATCAAATTTTAAGTGTTATGTAATAGTGTTAGGCTATTTTATGCAGAGAATTCTTTCATTAAAAAAATATGTTTTCGTTTTGCCTAAAAAATACTGGATGTACTACATCTGTCTCACTTGATATCATAAAAATTAGGAAAAATGGGAAAAATGCAAAAGGTAACATTGGATATAAAACACAATATGGATAAAAAAAAGGAAATATTTATGATTTTTATTTTTTATTTTATTTTAATTTTTTTTTTTTTTTTTAGATTAAATTTAGAAAAGTTTTTAGTTTTGAATTTCTTTATAGCCATAAAAATTGTTGAACATAGGCGATCAAAAATTTTATTAAGCTTTTTAAGTCTACTTTTCGGCATTAAATACAAAAAATAACTTTGCCTACCTTTGAGTGTTATTATTGCATAATATTAGGGATTATTTTCAAATATGCATGAAACAAAACAAAAAAAAAAAAGTTTACGTAATTGTTTGTATTTTAACTTGTGACCTACATAAGGATAAAAAGGACTTTTAAGGATTTACATTTTAAAATTCTTTGTACAATTTTGACTTTTACCGAAAGTATACATAAAAAAAAGAAAAGTAGAAGACATTACATTTCTTTACGGTCTTGCATATCTTTCTTTACAATTTTCATATACAATTTACCATAAAGTTGTTTAAACATCACCAAAACAATTTGTTAAGATTTACATATTTTGTTGCAATGTCACTTTACTGGTTTTTGTATGCTTTCAAAGTTGACAACGTATATGCGTATGAAATCATCTTACATTGACTTAAAAATGCAAAAAAAAAAAACAAAAAAACAAAAAAAAAAATACAAAAAAAAACGAACGAAAATAACGTAAAGCAGCTAAGAAGCGAGACACCTGCGACAAAATGTTATTTAATTTTGTATTTTGTAAATCTGTAAAGAGAGCGTTCAGTCAGTCAGTCAGTCAATCAGTCGGTCATGTCATGCTTTGTGTGAGGGAATTATAAAAATATCTTTTTGTGCAAACAAGATGTCAACTAAACAATAAACATAAAAATAAGAGGAAACCGTAACATATTCGTCATAAAAGAACATCAACTTGTTTATGCATATTTTGTGAAAAAGAAGAAGGATTTGAAAATTTCTGTCATTTATGCAAATCGGGAAAAAATGTTGCATAAATTATTTATATATAAATATTTAGATACATAAACATATACATTTATATATATGCATATATGTATATATATATGTATATATATGTAAAATATTGTTTTTAAACTTTTCGAATTTATATTAAATTTTGCAAGTTTATCAGTTTATGTTTGTTTAATTTGTTTTTGTTGCTTATAATTAAATAGCAGCTTCAACCTCTTACCTGCTTATTAAGCGTTGACAACATTACCAATTAAAAAAGTACTTTTCGAAACCTTAAATAAGTAAGTCAAGTGGCTGTGTTTCTCAAACCACTCACTCACGCCGTTGCCACCGCTACCACTACCACCATTAACCACTAACGGGAAACACCTTTAAAGTTGCCTACAAGAACAACAAATAAACTCACAGTGTATACCTTTATACGCGAACGTTACTATCACTTTTCAATATAGGGAGAGAAAACAAAAAAGAAAAAACGAAAAAAAAAAAGAGAAAAACTGTAAACGATACTCCACTAAATTGGTTGTCGTTGCAGCGGTTGTCGACGGGGGTTACTATTGATATCATTGCTATAGCCGTTGATGTTGCTGTTATTGCTGTTCTTGTTATTGTTGTTGTAACAACATTAACATTAACTTGAGAAGGCATTAAAGCTTTGACTTGGAAGTTTGTGTTATCAACAAAGATTAACCAGTTGTGTTGCCAACACTGTTGATGTTGCTATTGATATTAGTTTGCGTATATATGACTGCCTCGCATATATTTACCTGTATGTTAAGCTTTACTTGATAGTTTTTTCTTATCTAGATATTGTGAATGAGCTTACGTACAGCTACTACTACTACAAATACAACTACTACTACTGCAACTACTACTACTACAACTACTACTACTACTACTACTACCACTTAAACTACTAAAGTGCTTCTTCCGTTAGCGATAAAAAAAACTAGAAAGACAACTCACGTTGATTTTAAACGAATCTTAAGACACCATTTTCGCGACGCCTATGATATGTGAAATCATAAATGTGTCAACAAGTCCCCGGTTAATATTTTGATATGAAAGCCATGCTCATTTTAAATTGATATCTAGTATTAAAAAAAAATAATTGAAGGTATTTTAAAATTATTTCTTCTACAAAAGACTGACAAGTTAATGAAAATTTTGTAGCTTAGTTTGTCCAAATTGTATTTGATCTAAATATATTAGGTTTTCTATTTTTAAAACATTTCTACCACGCTCCTGTACAGGTTCGGACCGATAGACGGACTTTGTTAAATTTAATTTTTTTTTCGATATATACGGAAAATACAAATGAAGAATCGAATGCATATTACCTTGCAGTCTTCGATTGTGCATGCAAAAATGATTTCCAACTTTTTTTCTTAAATTCTTCGTTTAAATTATAAAAAAGAAAAGAAAAAGTTTTAAGGAAATCAAAAATATTACGGAGGTTGATTAAAATGAACGGAAAGAAATGAACAAGCTCTTCATAAGAAGAGTACAAGTTCTCTTATGGTAACCTTAATAAGATAAAACGACATTTCACTTAAAAGGAACAGATACGGAAGTCAATGACTTGATAGGTAGGAAAGTATACTAACGTAAGGATAAGAGAAAAAACAAGAAGCAAAGTACGAAGCAGACCTATCGTACCTATACACTAAAAGTCATAATTTTAATATTTAAGTTACGGTCTTAATATTAATGATATTTACGAAAACTCTTTCATATAATACAGATAACAAGGAAAGGGGCAAGTTCGTAGCGTTTCTGTATTCAATGTTTAAACACATCTTCTTTATAGTTTTATACATTTACACGAAATCAAATACAAGACATTTTTTTCGATAATCATTTGATATTCTTTTGATAGAACAATTACATTATCACTATGAAAGTTGTGGAATTTGTAGGTGAAAAAACTGGATTAACTGAGTTTCATAGGCTTCGTTTAAAGTTAACTTTATATTGTTAAGAGAGTTCTATAAAGAACGAAGTTAATGACGGTCGGTCGGGGTAGGGGCGAAGCTAGTGAAAAATTCCTTGCCAAAGCCTTTCAATTTCGGCAGAGTTATTAAAATACTAGCGATGTGATATTGTTGTGATGGAACAACAACCCTTGCCTTTTGATCAGTTTGGAACACTTGACTTCAATAGTAGGCTTTCATTAAAATTAGTTATTGACAAAAGATCAACTGGGTGGAGGATATGCCAAATTTTTAAAAAATACGCTTATTTTATTATATCGCTTCGACCAAGACGATAACGTTTCACAGGCTTTTGAACAAATTCGAGATATTTTTAGAAAAATGCTTCATCAAAATCAGTAGCAAGCAGATAGTTTGCTCGTTTTTGCTCTAGAAATTTCGACTTTAAGAACTTTAAGGACAGACAGTGATTTTTCGATCATTCGTTAATAATTGAATACAATGAAATTTTTCAAAAAATATTGTCTAAATCATTGACCAAAATATTGATTAAAATATTAACTAAAATATTGACTAAAAGCATTAATTGAAAAGCAGTTGAATAAGGCTAGATTGAAAAGGAAACTCGTTATTCGAGTGCCGCTTCAATCAACTATGAAAAATTTAATGGACCAACGAGTTTCCGTTCTCGAATTCCTGCTGAAAGTAAACACGATTTTTCAAGTAATTTTTAAAGAAATTAATTATGATGAATGAAAATTAGGCTACGTACGACAATAAAGAGCGAATACAATCACGGTTAAAAATGAATGGAGCTAAGAAAACGGTGGGGAGAGCTTAGATTATTACCACGTAAGACGATGCTTTTTGTTTGTTGGGATGGAAAGGGATTCATGCCAAATAAGCTAACCTAACTTGCGATTAAAAACCACAATTGAGATAAAACGTCATATATATTAGCAGCAAAAAAAGAGTCGTCTTCCATCATGTCAATGCCAGAGAATAGATATATTTAATTATTCGACAAAAAACGAGAGAGCATGACTAGGAATTTTGATGCATTTGCTGCTTAGCCTGGAATCTACTCTGCCTGGCGACGTTTTGTTTCGCTATTTGCAAAACTCTGCTAAAGTTTTGCGTGTCTTTTTAGAAACAATCCGGACCCAATCTTTCGTACAGAAGGCCTACAGGATAGCTATAACAGATCAAAAAAATTGCGAAAGTTTATCAAAGAAAATGCCAAATATTTGGTTTAAAAAATTTCATTTAACTTATAAGGAAAATATAAATTAAAATAAACTCTGATAATAACACGCCTCGAAGTTTTTCCTCTACCTAACACAAACACAAAAAAATGTAGGGCTTCATCGCGCAAAATCGATATAAATAATTATGCCAGCATAAGTATGATAAAATTAATTATTACTATTTCCTTTTCATTGTGAGACGGGACCATAATAGTAGTAAAACTGGAACCGTTTTACTTTTTTTTTATTTACTTATTATGACAGGTTGTTTGCTTAAAAATGATTAAGATTAATAGCACTTAACAGATATTTATTTAAAAACAAAACTAAATAAGCTTAGAAATAGAGTAAAATGTCAATAATAAAAAAAAAATATAAAATTAAGAAAAAGAAAAATAACTTCAAGTAGTTGAAGCTTTGCGCGAAGGACAGAGTCCACTTTATAACACTTATAGAATTGAATGCCGGATCGATCAAGGGACCATTTTTATGGTCCATCCTATGGAGTATCCGAAATACGTTCTGAAGCTGATAATTGGTGAGGCAAACAAATCGCTTCGTAATACCTTGTCAATATACATCGAACGCTAAGGCAGATCCCATGAAGTAGAAAAGGCGAAGAAATTAAGCCTTTAACGAACTATGACATAAAATCTACGCCTAACATTTGTCTTTTTTTCTTTTCGTATGTGGGCAGATCAATAAGTTGTAGCCTGTTAATAGAGGGCAGTAACACAAGCTGAGGATTCCAATCTAGTCACCGAAGTGCAAAAGGAAAAAATTTCTTTGTACCGATTCAATTCGATTTGATTAATGTGGTTCCTTTAACTAGGTGAGCAGATCACCCAAGCATATTCAACAGTTGGCCATATACAATCTTTTGGTGAGGGTAAGGATCTCTTTTTCACCCATCTTTCTGTACCCAAGAAGCGATTTGGCTTTGTTCCAAACTAATTCAATGTATTAATTAAAATTCAGTTTAGAATCAAGTATAAATCCTAAGTTTAGAATCGTACCATTTGATTCACACTAGATTTTTCATATCAGATTCGTAAGATCTGACTCAAGGCTCACGATACCTTTAACTGAGTTTAAGGAATACAAAACAAAACTTGATGAAAAACTTTTAAAGTACCGTAATCGAACCTTATAAATTTTGTGGAAATATCTTAGTTTGGATCTCGATCCGGTAAAATTTTATTTTGAAAATTTCCTGGGAACTATTTCAAAGACTGTGTTCTGCTTCGAAATGATTTCAATTGATGAAACAACTAGAAATTTCATAATTTATTATGTTATGTTATATTAGGATTACGTACCGTATACTTCGTATTATATTATTTTTCAGTTTATATATATTACTTTCTGACAACGTTTTTCAATAGAAGATTTTCGACAAATTTTTTCGAAATTGAAGGTAATTTTGTCAATTTATCATTGATTGCACACAACTCCACTGCACTTCTCTTTTATTTCTGTTATGCGTTCTTCTTCTCCTTCTTTTTCTTGTTCTTCTTCTTCTTCGATATCTTTTGCTTTGTCAAATACAAAAGAATTTTTATATAAAAAATAATAATAACAAAAAACTTTACAAAAACAACAATAGCAACAACAAACACAGTAATAAACTAGAAGACAACTTGAGCAGAGTTTATAATATGAAAAGAAATGTAAAGAGGAAAAGAAGAAAAGAAGAAAAGAAAAAAAAGGGAAAAATAAATTACTTACAAATAAATTGCAGACAGTTTGTCTGCAGAATGGTTACAATTGCACACATTTAAGAAAAGAGAAAAAAAAAATGGCCAGCAGTGGACTATTACAGCAGACAATGTTAATGATAGCGATGACTATGACGACGACGATTGTTGAGTTGAAAATGCTCGGCACACTGCTATAGGTCGTAATAGACAAGTGCTGTTATTGACTAGCCTCAGGTAGTGTTCTATATAAATATATATAAATATAAAAACATATATATATATATAGTTCTGTCGACGCACACTTTCAGGTGCATGAATAGTTAAAAAAAATGAACAGTCATCATATGTTTACAAGTTGCTTTAAAATTGTTTTTGCACGACACGAAAGGAATTCTTTTTTCTGAGATCTATATATATATATATAAAGAACTAAATAAAAAAAAAAACAATTTGCTTTTGCACAAACGAGACAATCCTGGTTAAATCTTTAGAAAGCTTTAAAGCGGCTTAAGGTTATGAAAGGAAATTAATATAAACAAAAATATTTACAAAAAAGTATTCGTAAGAAAAAAACAAAAAATAAATAAAAGGAAATGCTGCTTTCAAGCCATATGGGTATTATTACTGAGGTTGAAGTTAAAATTTTGCCTTTAGACATAAAAAAAGCCAAAACTACATTAGGAGGTAATGTAATGTAATGGTCAGCCTTGCGCGACCATAATGTTTATACTTATTTTCATTTTCTTTAGGTTGTTAATATTTCTATCGTGTAAAATACCATGTAAAAAAAAGAGGATTTTTTAAACGGCCCTTTCCAGCAGCTGATGTCATCCAATGGCAACTTGAACTGGAAAGGTACTACCTGTACTGTACAACGGTTAAATATGCATAAGGAAATCGATCTGAAACGCGAGTATTCCAACTCCACTGGCGGATGAACATACGAACATGGCTGTATAGAACCATAATCTTATGCTTATCATTTAGAAATAATGTTGAGTTACAATTTTCACCAACTTTTAGAGACGACTGCTTTAAGACTAAAAGATAAAGTACTCAAATCGAAACGAAAAATATTCACTGACCATTACACTGAAGCATCACTGCGTTATACTCCGTCCTTGAGGAAGATTGAGATGGGTCTCCGTTACACTCCATCCTTGAGGAAGACTGAGATGGGGTGACAACGTGAATCTTGTCTCCGCCGTTTTAAAAAGCGTCTCGAGATTTGAACGTCAGCTTTAGTATTACCGGGAAAAAGATATTGTATTCCACGGTCTTGCCGAAAGAGCAGTTCCATTATGATTACGGATAGAGAAAGCGATCGTCCCAAACATATTGATTTAATAAATTCGAAGACAAGAAGACAGCGTGCTTGGCAAACTACTACCGCAAGACCATACAGGAAGCAAAACGGTTGCAAACAGCACATTAACACCTCAAATGCAGAGTGGAAAACCTGCCTTCCTAAGTCCGCCAAGAGACGGAAAAATTGATGAACGAAATGTTAGCACATCAGAAAGCGGAACTACAACGACTCGAACGCCTTTATTATCATGGAGAATGAAAATTTCATTTAATCTAAATGTATACCAGGTGTGAAAAATACTCGAAATTACCAAATAGAATTCGGATTAATCAACCGGGTTATGTTACCACGTGGAGTGACGATACCGGTTTGTGTTTCGTGGAAGTCGCTAATGTAAAATAATTGAGTTTTTGCCAAGAAACTGACAGTAAGGTAGAGAGTTATCGAATCCGGAATATAAAAAAAAAGTATGTTAGTTTTAAAAGCTATTTGAAACCTGAACAAAAGTGACAAAATTACCCCAAGACTCCGACAAAGGAAAACAAGGAATTCTTCCGCAAAAGAAAATTCCCTTCTTTACGTTATATTGGATGGCATCTTAAAAATAAGAAACTTCCAAAATTTGGTATATTCCGTCTTAAAGGAATGGATGCAAATATCGGGCAGGTATAGAAATAAAAAGCATAGGTTGCAAGAAAAATATTATTATATGTTTAAACTAAGGACCATATTTCGGTCATTTCGAACGTACTACATAATTTCAGATAAAATCAAGCAAAATATCAAGATTTTGTTATATAAAAAATTTTAAATGAAATCAGCAATAAATCGTAATTTCAGTGCAATTATAATGAAATCCTCTTGACTAGAACAGAGAGACAGAGTTTATGCACTCTTCCTGGTTAAGGGTTTTTATCAACAACTTCTGAAATTCACTTTTGTCCGCAACTTAATTAACTTGATTATATACATAACATATATAAGCGCTAGCTATATGGACTTTCCTAATTACAAGCGATTTCAATTTATGCTAAATATATTTTTATTTAATGTATATATGAAATATATTCAATACAATACAAAAACAATAAATAGGAAAAGAAAAGTATTTCAGTTCGTTGATCAAACAATACGAAATTCTTTCATACCTACACAGGCAAATAATCCTGTATTGTTGGTAATCGTACTCCTCTCACCGAAACGGAAGAAGTATATTTATTGGGAATACACGTATCATTCTACTTTATCGTAAATGATACAAATTCGTGTTTTTTGTTCTTCTCTTTAACGGTTTGGTACTCTCATATACTCACATTTACAAAAACAAATATATATGGAAGTATAAAGAGAGCGCCATACATGTGAAAATTTAGGCGATTTAAAAAATTTTTAAACATCCCAACAAACAAAAAATTTTTCTCTCGTTTTTCTACATTTAATTTATACACGCAGAAATGGACAATAAATACGAAGGACAGTTTTTATCTTTTATAAGGCTTAATACTTTTTAGATTACCTAATTTAGATTATACGCGTATGCATTGAAATACATGTTGAATTGCATTCAAGTGCATAAAATTGAAATTGATACGATGGTGAGTTATAGATTTTTTTTTTTTACAATTTTTGCAGTTGTTTGTTGGGTTTTGTGTGATTTTTACATAGTTTTAGTTTCTTTTTTTTCTGTTTTGTGTGTTTTATTATGCGCGGTTTCGGTTTTATAAACATGACGGAAGATAAATAATATTTATCCATTTAATTGAAAAAGAAGAATAAAAAAAAAAAAACAAAAAATTGGAAAACGTGTTAATGATCTGACATCAACGCTTTTTCAATAAACTAATGAATTTTAAAGGATTAACTTTTTTTTTTATATATTTTTTCTTGTACATTTTCCAATATCTTCTAAACTACAGGTAGAGTTTTATACATCATCGTCATCATCATCATCATCATAAAATTTTTCTATGGCAAATGGGTTTTTCGAAATGTTTCGTTTCTTTGTTTCCAACCATAAAATGTTGGAATAGTAACAGCGTGATATTGCGACGTTGTTTTGTGAATTCGTTGATATCTATGCTAACAATAAAGCGAACGCATGGTAACGTAAGGCTAATGCATAAATTTCCACTTCACTGCCATGGTTTTTCATTAGCACATTTTCCAAACAGATTTGACGATTTGCCCATTGAATAGAGCGCTGCCTTAGCCATAAGCATTGCGAGCTTGCACTTAAACTCTATCTCCCTTTCACTCTTTCGCTCTCTATCTTTCTTTCTTTGTTTCTCTCTATCTCTCTCTCTCTCTCTTTCTCTATTGGCCTCTTTTTTTTTGTTTCGCTTTCTTTCTCTCTGGTCTGTTAACACAAAATATTCAATCTATATGCTGTCAATTCCTTTCTTCGGTGTGTCTATATGGCCGGCCGACAAAAATTGAGTTGCTTGCTAAAGATTTAAAGGATTTAATTCCTACAAAAATTGTTAGCAAAGTAGTGCAATTTTGTTTTTTTTTTTGTTTTTCTATAAACTTTTTCTTGCCTTTTGTTTTTTTTTTAGTTTTCTACGAGAAGATATCTTAACTTTTTATCGGTAAATCTTTGATAAATTAAGTTTTTCCTTGATTGACTGGAGAAAAAAAAAAAAAAATTGAAACTAACTCGTTTCATTCATTTTACTTAAGTTTTCTTTTAATTTTTTTTTTTATTTTTTTTATATAATATTATAAAGGACAAACGTATCAGTTGACAACGTTATTACAGGTGTTTTTGAAAGTCGAATAAAGTTTTGATATATTTTTGAATGGCAGTAAAAATTCATTAACGAAGGATGTGGAAGATGAAGCTTAGCTTAGCTTAGCTTACTGGTTGAAATCATCTTATGTTCGCTATAAACAGTGCAAATTTTGCTAAATTTTCATAAAATTTATATACAAGACCATCCTTAGATACGTTATTCTACTTTGACCAATACGGTATTAGGATTATTTTCATTAAAACGAAAACACACAAACTACGTAAATTGTTGCCATGTAAATAATAGGGTCAATTGTGATCAGTAGCCTCTGCGTATGAAATAACAATTTTTCATTTAGTACAATTGAGTTATTCAGCGTACAGAGGCGCTAATTATGGAATGCACAAAATTGTATTTTCGACATTCATTACTTTTGTTATTTGATATGAAAAAATCTATTGTCGAAACCCATCAAAAACTCTTAGTACCTTTGTGGTGATATTGCTTCACTATAACAGAAATACCGCTTTCGATTTCGGTAGTTAAAAAGGGGCGATTTTGATATGTCAACGATAAAGAACGGCTTAGAGGGCCAAATGAATATGAAGACAATGAACTCCACGACTTATTAAATGAAATTTCAGTTCAAACTCTTAAAGAACTTGCGAGAAACTTAGCAATTGATGAATTAACTGTTTCTAGATGTTTATATGCGATGAGAAAGGTTTAAAAAAAGATGAAAAATAGCTATCACATGAATTGACCGAAAATGTCTATGGGTTACACGTTGCTAAAGTTGTCAAGGATGTATTGTTGCGGCTCAAAGGGGAAGTTCTAATGTACCCAGTGTACTCGCATTCTGATTATTATTTGCGTAAATCGAAACAGCATGGCTTGGCTCTGGCACGCGGTTTCACAAAGTAAGACAAGTACGTAAATGGGGCGATTCGTACACGAATTCTTTCGACACTTTTTAGCCACATTGACAGAAAGATGGGAAAAAGATATAGAAAATGATTGAAAATATTTTGATTAATATATATTTTACTAATTTTTCTCAACAAATGGCTTTGTCAGGTTACAAAAAGATTAAAATTCACGCAGATACCTATTACTTACTTTTCACAGTAAC
Source organism: Glossina brevipalpis (assembly GCA_000671755.1). NCBI lineage: Eukaryota > Metazoa > Arthropoda > Insecta > Diptera > Glossinidae > Glossina > Glossina brevipalpis. The sequence goes on along the minus strand of KK351038.1, from coordinate 1,429,564 downwards.
TTTCCTATGGGAGTTATTTCCAAATTTGAATCAATGCAGTCCAAATATACTGAAACTATTTTTCTTGCTAAAAACCTAGTAAAATTTATCTAATTTTGTTATAATATAGCAAAAATTAGCCCTTGGTACCATATGAAAAGGTAAATTTTAAAAGATCTTTGTATGGGAAGTGAACCTACGCCTGTCTTATGTCTGCCTATGTGTTTTGTTACGCCGCAATTTTTCAAATAATTTCATGAAACTTAGTACACTGACGTCTTTTGGCCTAAAAACCAACCCAATTAAATATTAACTGCATCGAACCACGAAATTTTGGAAAAATCGTTATATGAAAAAAGTTAGATAGTTTTAAAATTTCCCAAGCAAAATCGCTCAGTATTTCGGCCCAATAATCATTTCTGAAAAAGTAAGCAAAAACGTCTAATCTATACCCAGTTTGGTTCTCATAGTTCAAAGTTTAGGAGTTGAACTCGAATAAGGGTTCTCACGAAAAGTAGGGTTTTCGAGACAACACAGTCTCATATTTAGTAATGGGTGCATTAGTAAGTGCTCTATGTTGAAATTTCTTTCCACAAGCAGCGCTTTCAGCCATAGCATGTTATTCCGTTTGAAATTAGAAAAATGGAGCTGATATTTCAGAAATCATTAAGTTGACTTTGGGGTGAACTTGAATTAGGTCATAAAACAGTTAGAATGGAGTTTGCGAAATTTTGTGCAAAAAATGTTAGTCGAAGACGATAAACGCTCTTTGAAAGTTGTTGGAGCAAAAGACACAAAAATCTTACAAAAAGGGTTTGCTCTATAACTAGGAATAGTTGAACAATTTCAGTTCGTTTGTATGCAATGAGAAAAATATATAAAAGGGAGGAAAATGGATTCCCCATAAGCTAACCGAAGGGGACAACAATCAAAGAGTGAGGAGTTGCCTACATTTATTAAGACGCTATAAAAAGAAGGATTATCACAATCGTCCTCATTATCCTCTTACATACAATAACGAATGGGTCGTGTGCGAAAATCTTAGATGACGAAAGGCATAACAATCACAAGGATAACCATCCATATCTCTTGCGAAACTGAACATTTATGTCTAGAAAGTGCTACTTCGCGGTTGATGGATTTGGAAAGGAATCATTAACTACAATCTTCTAAAGTCTGATAAATCTGTTACGTCTAAACGATATAAAGCCCAAATAATCTGATGACGGACATTTTTCTAACATTTCCAACAAATAAAGTTTGAAGACTGTGTTACAAGGAGCATTTCTTAAATAGAAAGATAATTCTACGGAATTGTACCATACATCTCTCACCTTACGGTATTAACTAATAAGAAAATTGAAAAATATTCGGGATATATAGAGTAAATGTTGTCGGCAAGACCTTAATAGAATCCAACTGTGTGTTTTGGCCTTAATTCGCAGCCAAAAATAACGGATCAACAAGGATTATAATTGTTTACGCGAAAAAAAATATTCTTGCGCAATATACGCTCAACATTAACTTCCTGGTTAGTAAAAACATTGAAGGAGACACTTTCATTATCGATAGGTTTGCAGCGGCGTTAAAGGTCTTTATTACTTAAGGGATTCTTCTTGATTAGCCCAGTGGCTCGAGTCGGGTTTATAATATAGTTTTACGGGATTTCCAAGCGATTTGTTTATGGTAACTCGAGAAAATTAGACTTGACAGAGATGTATTCGTGGATTACTTTCATAAATGAGTTAGATATGAATGCGTACTTTTTAAAAGACCTTTATATAGGATAAGTGTCCGCCTATCTTATTTGTCAAGTCTGCCCATGGATTCTATAAGTTAAATAGCTATACCTAAGAAATTAAAAAAAAAAAAGAATTAAGGAAAACCATTACGCACTTCCACTAACTTGTATAGTAGACCAAGATTTCGATTTAAACACTTAAGCCTTTGGTTGCTTTCCTGTCTTTTTCCTGAAATATTTTTATGCCTCCATCCAAATGTTAATTTTCTTGTTACAATGATCATGCAGTTAACATGCCCATGATGTGTGTGTGTGTGTGTGTGTGTGCAGTACTGTTTTTCTTTTTATTATTGTTCCTACTTTGTTGCAACAAAGTTGATTGCTTATCTAACACAGAAAGGGAACAAAAAAAAAAAACAAAAACAAAAATAAAAACTACGATACAAAAGAGAGAGAGCTTTCAAATAGTAATTAATATTCATCTACATACAGTTGTGCATATATGTGCAAGAGATGAGTATGGTTGGCTGCTATTACTTCTTTCTTTGCTTTGAATACTATACAACAACAGATATTCTCTGCCGGCGAGATAAGAACAACACGAACAGTAATAAACATTTTATTATTGGCATGACTACATGGATTGTATGTTTAGTGTATTTTTACATAATCAAAAGTAGAAAAGAATGTCAACTCAATTGCTTTTTGTGACAGTTTTATTTTCGGAATTAACAACAGAAGACAAAGCGTTCCTTCCTAGTTGTGCTCTTTTTTTTTTTTTGTTATTTTGAGTACATTTCTTTGTGAGGGATAAAAATAGAAAGGGCAGGCAGGCTAAACGGAAATTTTCGTTAGAGAGGAATTTCTTTATGACAAATAGTTTTGAAAATATTAGGAATTTCAAAATCTTTACTACAAAAATAAAAGGTAATTCATCTTTTGATAGAGAAAATTCGCTTAAGTCAAACTTATGAAGGACAAAGCGTCTTCCGAAATTCTTAAAAATAATTTGATAAACATATTTCAAGGAAAAAAATAATAATAATAATAGCCCAAGTCATCAAAATAGATGTAACGTCGTTTAATTTTCTAATATGTTTAGCGACTTTGATGATAAGCTAAGCTGCTACAATTTAAAAGTGTAAACACATAAAACCGTTTCCTTATTTTTAAGACTTTGACATCTAAGTTGAAAACAATGAGAGAATAGGAAAAACCACATATAGAAAAAGTTTTCTTTGTAAGCCTCTATTCATTGCTTTCATTGTGTTAACTTAAACGTCAAAGCCTTATAAGCAAGAAATGATGCTTTGTGGTTACCCTTTGCTGCTGCTGCTGCTTTAATCTTTTTATTTACACTGTGGATGATTGAATGATTGTAACAAAAGAAGTATTCTTCCGTGTGCTGATTAGTATTAAATTGTGACTCAATTAGACTATAACTATTGCTAGCTATCCGCCTTAGTCTAAAGTATATTATCTCTTAAGGAAATGGTCTCAATCGCATATTTATTTTCCTCATTGAGTTCATATTGTGTTTAGGCGCTTAAAATTGAAGCATTCACTAAACGTTATATATCAATTTCGTATTAACGGACTATGGCAAAAAAAAAAAACAAAAATGTAGAATGAATTATTTGGTTGAAAAGTCCTTAACACTAATTTTACCAATTGGCGGAGGATCTGATGATTCACTTTTTTAAAATTTCGATTTAAATTTCATGCACAAAATTCATAACGTGCATACGTAGTTAGGGTTTGTCTATGTTTTGTTTTTGTTTCGTGCTTTTGTTTTTTTCTTTTTTTTTTTGTTGTAATTGCACATACAACATTAAAAGTGATAGAGCAAATATGCAAGTAAGTGGATTTGATATTTGCTTTGCATAGCGAACATACGCTATAAAATGCTTTGAATTCTTTTGTAAAACAAAGAGAAAAAAAATTATAAAAAAGCAAAGAAAAAAAATATCGATCATATGAGATAAAGCGACAATAGAAGGAGAAGAGTGGAAAAAGAAACGAACTCCAAGTCTAGTCAGTGTTCGTTCTCGTTAAAGTGTGGAGCTTTCTTTCAGATGTTGTCCATTCTAGCAGCAGACAATCAGTTATACAAATGCATGTTTTACAAGAATTTAAAAGTTTTTCAAAGTATTGTTAATAAGTCTTTGCACAAAAATGTCGATATGCCAACATGGAATGTGAATAAACCATCCTGAAGTACAAAAAATTTTAAAAGCAAAAAAATCGTACTGAAAAATAAAAAACTACTTATCTCTCCAAATCCAATGTATCAAATCTATAAATTCTAGCAATTATTTAAACATTGTTTTTTTTTTTCATAATACTCAATGTTAATTATTAAAATTAATATTAATATTTTCTAAAAAGAAATCTTAAATCTGAACTGCATTAGGCAACACCTAAGAGTACGTAATTTAATATTAATAGACATGGGGATGTAACACGTGAACTTCACATTATAATTAATAGCAATTTAAGGTTCATATTAATTTTTAAATTATTGTATAATAAAACCGTGACATAAAGGATTTATTACTAAGTCGGAAAGCAAGTTATAGTTCTTATACGTTTATTATGCTAGACAGTAATCGATAGGCATTGCTTGTCAATCATTATCCTTTTGTATGCTTATATGAGATAGTAGACTCGCCAGTGTATTAACAAAATTCATGGTCATGATAATCAGCAAAATTGTAAGGGGATGTAAGTTTGTTTCTATTTTGGATTAGGGTGCTCAGAGTTCTTGCAAGAAAATTTATATTTATTTCTTGACTGCACTGTTAAGGGAAGAAGAGGAGAGTAACTTTGACTTTGTTTGATTAGCTATCACGTATATATGTGAGATAACATTTTTAAAACATTTTTTGTGATCTTTATTTATATTACACCATTCACTTATTATATAATGTTCCTCTTATTTATAAATTGTTTCTCACAGTAAGGTGATTAACACTATAGAAACGTATAGAAACGTATTTATTATACTTTTATACCGATTTATTACTGTGTACACTTCTCCGTATGTATAAGAGATGATCCTTAGAAAAGCGCAAGACCACATTCGACCACTTGAAGGGACTGGATTTGTAGCAAATTTGTTAAGATGTGTTGACATCGAAACACACTCTCGATCGAAAATACTAATGCTATAAACGAAAGTGTCGAAGAAGATCCGAATTTATCCATTAGACGGCATGCACAGCCACATAACAAACACGAGATATTTCTCTGAAGTATAATTTCATGTTTTGGTGATGTAACAAGATCGTGAGATTTCTCACCGCTAGACTTCTTCTTGTGGGATTAAGCAAAGGATCGTATTTATACGAACGGTCTTCAAACTCTTGACGTCTTGAAAGCGAACATCCATGAAATTATGATCAAGCTATCGCCCGCAATGTTCAAACAAATCATTGAAAATTATCACAAGAAGAATGATCTTGCATTATATAAATAATGGCAAAATCCAAACAATATATTGAACAAAAAAAATTTGATCAAATCCCAAACGGAATTGTATTCTATTTACGTTTGCGACAGAACCATAAAGTGGATGGCTCTTGAATGGTAATCAAATCAAATTGACATAAACCTTTATTATCACCATTTAAGATGTCTGGTTGATTTTTGTCCAAATTAAAATAATATTTCGTATGTTATTTGCAGTAAGAGTGTTTAGAAGATCAGCTTAATTTCTTTCTTATGATTAGTGAATGAGCAAAAGCCAAGGAAAAAAAAAACACACCATAAAAAGTGAAGAACTTTTTTATTTTTTGGTATTGAAAACATTTTCTCTTTTTCCATAATATTGTATAATAACGCTTAGAAATTTTTTCTGCTCCAATTAATAAATGGAAAAGCGTTAATGTTTGTGTTTCCTTTATTATATAATTTAAGATTTGAAATTCTTGAAAATATTTTCGCATATATTTCGTAATAAATTTTTATTATTATAGCAAATTCATGTTTCATTTCTAATCTTTTGCTTTCGTACAATATTTTAGGAATTTTTTCTTTTTTTTTTTTTTCTTTTTGATAAATATTTTTTATGCATTTTTAGTGTAACTTTCCTGGAAAACTGCATATAATTCATATTTGAAAATACGCTTATACTCTAATAATTTAAAGCTTATGTCTTTTAAAAATAAGGGATAACAGTTTATTGGCTATATTAGCACAAAGAATAGATGAAAAGAAAAAAAAAACTCCACATACAAGATATAACATAAGACGACTCCATGATCATAATGGTGATGACGATGATACTGATGGTGGTGTTGTAGCTGTTACAAAACCATTAAAATGAGAACAATTTTTAGACACTAACAAGCAGACACACTCCATTTATGTATATATACATATATATATATACGAGAATATTTTACTGGATGATGCAAAAAAAAAAAAAAAACCAAAAAAATGTGTAAAAAAATTGATAGCTTATCTAAGAAGATGTTTGTGCTGCTTTTAGTTATCGAATATAACGGCAGCAGAAAATATTTATGAAAAAAGGAGAAGCTTCAGTTTTTCTTTCTTATTATTCTGTAATGCATCGGGTAGCGATTGGAGAGGAAGAGACTGAGTTGAGGACAGAGCCTTGCACTATACTTGACAGTTTGAATTGAGAGGATTTTCATAAAGCCAATAATAAATGTCATCAATATTTTGTGCTGTTCGTAAAAGAAGAAGGAAATAAAAACTACGATAGAGCACAAGAGAGTGTACCATATAAAGTACAAGAAATTTTACAGAAATTTATTTGCACTTTAATTTTATAGTTTTATTGCGATAACATGTCATTTGTTTTCACAACGCTTGTGGTATATAAACTGCTGACTCACATATGTATATGATTCTTCATATATTTTTTTTTTAAACTTAAGAAAAATGCATTTTAATGCCGCTTCATTACAATTCGAAAAAATGTGGAATTTTTTACTGAGCTAATATTTCGTATACACAGTTTTATTGCAATTCATGCATATCCTGTCTGGACAGGATTTCCCTCATAACGATAGATTCGGAATCAATTTGCTTTTTTTTTTTCGTTTTTTAGACAAAAATCGATCGTCAGTAAAAAAAATTGCTTTAAGTAATACTACAATAGGAGAGAAGTTCCAATCGGTTTCGAGCCGATGAAAAGGAGAAATCTTGAAAAAATTACTATTATTATAAAATAAATATACCTCTTTTCAAGTTTATAAAATTTAAAAGCCATATTTTTTAGCTAAAAGTTGTATATTTTTAAGAGCACAAACGAAATGTAATTAGTATGCGATATTTTCTCAACCTTTCTCTTCAATTTTATTGCTTTTTGTAGTTGGTTTTATAACGAGTAGAAAAATACTTCTCTTTATATTGATATGCATTTTATATTTCTGCGTAAACTTATTTCCTTTTTCTTATGAAGTTTGTTTGTTTTTGAAAATTTTTAAACTTAAACTTTGAAATCTTACGCAAGAAATATTTAAGATGTCGTGGGTAGATATTCGTCATCATTATTCGAGAATCAATTGCAATTTAATTGAATTTAATTTCAAATCAATTTTAATCCATTTCGCTGTAGTTTCAAATCAATTCGGTTCAATTCAAAATGAATTCAGTCTTTTTATTTTATGTTCAGTGTGAATTGAAATTCAATTCGATTTCAATTCAATAGATTCAACTTGAAAATTAAATTCCATTTTAATTCAATTTGAATTCAACACATTCAGTTTCAATTTTTATTCAATTGCATTTTAATTTCAATTCAAATCCAGTTTGGTTTCAGTTCGACTCAATTTTAATTTCAATTCAGAATCCAATCAAAATTCAATTGAATTCCAATTCAAATTTAATTCAATTTAATTTTATTTTCAAACCTGAGTCAATTTCATTTTAATTTCAATTCAATTTCCCTATAATTTTATTTACTTTTATTTACAATTACAATTTAAATTCAATTTATTTTAAATTTCGTTTTAACTCTATCAGTTCGAACTCAAATCAATTTCAATTCAATTTCAATTATACTTCATCGCATTTTCACTTCAATTCATTCCAAACCGAATTCAATCTAACTTCAATTCAGTTTCAATTCAAATCAAATCCAAGTTTAATTTAATTCAATTTCCATTCAACTCAATTTCAATTCAATTCAATTTCAATTGAATTTCAACTCAATTTATTACGTATAATTTAATTTTAATTCATTTTAACTACAATTTCAATTGAACTGAATCTCATTTCGAATCAATTTCAATTCAATATAATCTCATTTTGAATCAATTTTAATTCAATTTAATCTCATTTCGAAACAATTTCTATTGGTATTCGATTTATTTTAATTTTAATTTCATTTCATTTAATTTCAATGTGATCTCAATTCCAACCCTGGCCAAACAGCAAGGAAACTTGGATTCCTGTAAAAGTTGTCAGAACCCGTAACCGAACCGACTTAACAAGCATATTTTGTACTTATTTAAATTTCTCGGTAGCTTTCTCTAGTAGCAAAGGCTATTTGCGTGGTTAGCAGTCTGGAAAACCTCGGCTAAATTTATTAACGGACTTATCATAAAATGCCAAAATAAGTGCGCTGTTGGACAAGCCTCAACGACTTAACTTAACCATGAATGGATTAGCTGTTTTTTAACTTTAACTGACGAAGAATTTAGTATTGATGTACTGCAATTTTTTTTTTACATTTCAATAATGGATGAAACAGTCGACAAGCTTTTCATGTTAATCAAGGATGGGTGAAGTTTTTCTAATGCCTCGCATTTTTATTTTTTATACGTTGCAAGAGGGAAACAAATTCTAGAAAAAGGATATAATCATACATCCAAAGTTTAATTATAAACACGTACCGACTTAACATGACGCAATCGAATTATATATGAGTAGCATATGAAATATATGCGCTCAAATAGTTAGCAATGTCAGTATTGAAATGCCTTGACACACGTTCGAAGAGAGTGAACATAAAAGAAGAAAAAGACATTTGACATCCTATCTATAATCCAATGTTTTTCACAAAATGTAAGTTTAGGCAAAAGGTCAAATTTTTTCTTAGTAGATACTGCTATGCACGGTCATCTGTAGGTCATGGAGACTTTCGAGTAAAATCATTGATACCCATTAAGCGAATTCGAAATTAATTATTGTCAATGAAAGGTGACTTTACACCGAACTTTGGACGGCTTTGCATATATTCTGTGATACATTATGACCTCGCAGTTTTTGCCCACTAGATGGTTTTGGTGTCTGTATATCTGGCAACACTCACCTAATTGTCGCAAACGATAACGCGCTTAAAAGATAACATTTTTGTGAAGATAATTTTCTAATTCTTCGCTCGTGTAAAAAGTTACATTGAATTGAAATTGAGTGATTTATCTGAAAAAATAGCCAATGTAATGCCTTTTTGCGATAAAAAAAAACTTGTGAAAATTTGTGAAGTCTACGGTGAGAATTTTGTTAGCGAACGAAGCACCCAGGAGTGGTTTGCTCGTTTCATTTCGGAAATTTTGATGTCAAAGATGCACTTCGCTCTGGTCGACCAAACACTGAGGAATTTTGCAACGGGTGTAACAAGACCGACACGCAAGCTGTCAGGGAACAGCGGAGGCACTGAGCAACCATTTGGAATCATTTGAAAAGAATAGGCTAAAAAAAAGTCCCAAAAAAAGTACAAATGTACCAAAAGTACGGATACATAATATATCACCCAATGTATACATATGTATCAGATTTTACATCATAGTTTATTGTGGATTTATAAGATACTTTTATAGTAAATTGTGGGCCAATTTAATCAAATTTTGTCCCTAGGTTCTATATGATTCCTTAAAATAATTTATATCATACCTTAGGGTAATATCTGCTTCAGATTATGAGTTAGTCATAAATATATAAATATACTTATAAACTATATTATTAGATTACATATTATATTATTATATAATTATATTATATATTATATGATATATTATATTATATATTATATTATATATTATATTATATATTATATTACATATTATATTATTATATAATTATATTATATATTATAATATAATAATATATATATATATATATTATAATATATATTATTATATTATAATATTTGGCACGTAGGTTCATATTGAAAATTGGCCGAAACATCTTTTGCAAGAGAAGAGAGCGTCCAGTCCGTTCGGTAATGATTCTTATGAATTAAGTAGTCCAAGAGACTTTTGTTCTTATGAATGAGACCTTCGATTTCAGCAGTATTTAGAGAACCATTATTTGAGAATATTCCTATTTTTCAAGAAGTTTAAAAATGTATCTAAGAATACAATGATGGTTTTTTGCTTTTCTTAAGTAATTTATTCAATGCTGCCTATATTCAGTCATAAAAAAGGTCTCTGGGAATTACCATGCATGGAAATTGCAAATTAATTATTGTCAATGAAAAGTGACTTTACACCGAACTTTGGACGGCTTTGCATATATTGGGTGATACATTATGACCTCGCAGTTTTTGTCTACACCTAATTGTCTGAAACGAACATGTGCTTCAATTTTTGTGAAGATAGTTTTTTAATTTTTTCCTCGTTTAAAAAGTTATATTGTTTTGAGAATGAGTGAAATATCTGTAGAAATACGTTATGTGTCGTGGTAAAGTAAATGATGTAAAGGTAAACAAAAAATTTGTGAAGTCTACGGTGAGAATTTTGTTAGCGAAAGAAGCACCCAGGAGTGGTTTGCTCGATTCCATTTCGGAAATTTTGATGTCAAAGATGCACTTCGCTCTGGTCGACCAAACACTGAGTAATTTTGCAACAGGTGTAGCAAGACCGACACGCAAGCTGTCAGGGAACAGCGGAGGCACTGAACAACCATATGAATCATTTGGAATCATTTGAAAAGAACAGGTTAAAAAAAGTACCAAAAAAAGTACAAACGTACCAAAAATACGGATACATAATATATCACCCAATATATATACATATATGTATCAGATTTTACATCAAAGTTTATTGTGGATTTTTAATATACTTGTATAGCAAATTGTATGCCAATTTAATCAAATTTTGTCCCTAGGTTCTATATGATTCCTTAAAATAATTTATATCATACCTTAGGGTAATATCTGCCTCAGATTAAGAGTTAGTCATAAATATATAAAGATACTTATAAACTATATTATTAGATTACATATTATATTATTATATAATTATATTATATATTATATTATATATTATATTATATGTTATATTATATATTATTATATTATAATATTTGGCATTTGTGGGCAATTGCTGATCTTTCTAAAGCTGAGAAATAGTTGCATTTTTATGTCTTCATTCTTCCATTCGTGAACATTGTTTTAATCAACGATAGAGAAATCCATTGATAGGCGAAAAGTCAAAGAGAAGGACTTATGAATATTACATACCGTTTAATATAGATTAGACCCACGCAACTGCATGCAGTTTTATATTCTCATATAATCATATAATCATTACGACCATCATTGTTAGTGAACTTTTTATATCGAACAAAAGATGAGCGTATTGCTCCTTTGGTAGATATTAAACAAATTTAATGTCATCTTTAATGTGTGCACATGTGTGTATATAAATAACGAAAACGCAATCTTTACATTTAATGTCCATTTACCTACACAACCAGTAAATTTATTGTTTTTAAACAAAAAAGTCTGTTTATTTTCATTATCATTATTTGAGCGGATTTAAGCTAACACAACATATACATGTATACGTCTATATATATATGTGTGTGTTTATAAAATACGTAAAATACTTGTTATTGTTTATAAACTAAACCTTTTGTGTAGAATTTTATGCAGTATACCCTGTGGTCCTTTAGTATTTTAGTGACAAAATCTATTTATTTTATTATTATTTAATAACATTTTGTTATAAATAATATCGTTATTGTTTTTATTATTGTATTTTGTTGTTGTATGTTATCGACCATTCCATATATATATATATATATATGGAATAAATGCCCAGATATGCATACAAACCTAGTCATATATAAAATTTCATTTAATTTTGTATAGAATTTTTAATATTTGAAAATTTTAATATTCTTTGTGAGAAAGTATTTATAGAAAATCGTTTTATTATTATTTGTATACACACATATATTGTATTTGTATTTATTTGGAAATGTGAAATGGAGTTTATATCTTTATAAAGATAAATAAAGAATTGTTATACATTATTATTACTGTTGTCATATTTATAATCACATATAAGAGAAAAAAAATATTTCTTAAACAATTTACAAAAAGTATTCAAATTTTGAAAACTCTTTTTCCATATTGTTTTGAACCTTAACTTTATTCTTCAATTAGCAATATCCAATGGAAAGCATATATACTTCATAATTGGTATCGTTAGTTAGTTCGACTTTGATGATCGAGCTCAATGTGAAACTGAGAATGTTGTCCATGGATAGCTATTAGCTTATAGGCCATAGCTTATAAGAGAGAATAAAAACTAAAAGTAATTGACATTAAAGAAAGAGTTATTCCCAGTCAAATATCAGAAGAGCCGATCATGTTACAATAGCTTAGAAATCCTTTAGATTTTCTTTAATTATGGTAATTATATAATGCGCCCATAATTACAAAAGTGGTCTAATTTAAAATTTAGAAAAATGAGTTTATCAGTTACTTCACCTCACATTATTTTAAACTAAATTAATTCAATAAAATTGTTTTCAATATCTTCAAAAATGCACCATTAGATGGTGTTTGTAATTTCAACATTATATGGAATTCATTATAAGGAATTATAGTGTTAATTGGGAAAGTGGTCTAAGTGATGACATACTTTTGCAATATGCCGAATGACCTACGGAACTGTCTTACAGAAAACCAGCAAAGAGCAAAAGAAACCCCTAAGGAATCGAATGGATTGTCATTTGATTTGCAAAAAGCAGTCTTGTATCCAAAATTTTCTATTTCGTTAGCTTGCAGTAAACGAGATATGTACGTATACAATATGGGTTTTCATAATTTCCATGATGACAATGTATCGGATGAAACTTCAAAACGTTCCTGCACAAGAAATACCATCATGCGCTTCAATTCATCTAATAGCTTATCATGGTGTTTCTCCAAGCTATTATAAATTGAAAAAAAGTGTAGAATAAGAACTACATTTTCAGTAAAACTAATGCCGCAGCCGGATTTTATTCCAATGAAATGCCTAGAAAAGTCAATGGAAAAAGAGTAAAAAATATCGCGGGCGAATGAATCTTATGAGATGTTTTATAAACCTACTTTAGATGATTGTAAATTTCATTTTTTAGAACTTTCACATAAAGGAGAAAGATCAAAAATATATGGAAGTGTTAAATTACTTCCATTTTACACCATCACTAGACCAGTAACGAAAGGAAAACTTAATAATATTAAGTGTTTATTGCCATACATCGCCTCCAGTTTTTCAGTAACATTTTAAGAATCTTAAGGACTCGTAATGATAAGGGTGTGAAGTTATATTTAAATTAACTAGCAAAGACACAAACCAAAACTGTTAACAGAGGTCTGTTAAGCGATTAACAGAATTCTGTTAATCGCTTAACAGACCTCTGTTAACAGTTTTGGTTTGTGTCTTTGCTAGTTATATTTAAATATAACTTCACACCCTTCGTAATGATAAAAGCCTAAAATGATAAATATGGATTAGCTTTTAAAAATAATTAATAAATATTCATGAATTATTATTTCATTAAAATTAATGTTTCTAATAAAACTTTTTTATTGGTTTAAGTAATTTATAGCATATTCAGTTAATTTTCAAAACAGTCTAAGTCAACTCAAACTTTAAAAATATCATTTTCGTATGAAATTCACACAAAATTTCATATTCATAATAAGTTTTCATTATAATCAAGACTAATAGAATTCTTAATTAAATCCAAAATGTCGCATAATGTAAAAATATTTTTCATTTTGTTCAAATGTAATTCATTAAATTTCTCGGAATAAGAAATACATGACTTAAACCATTTTTATAATTATAGGCACATTATTCGTTTGCTAGTGCACTTAAACCTTCATTTTATTCGCAAACCTACGAATATCTCAATCGCTATAATGGCTGTTCCATTATTCGTTAAGTAGTTCACTAGTCTCCGATTCGTTTATTAATCCTCCCTCCCTCTCACTCTCTCTCCCCCTTTATTTCTTCGTCACCACGCCTTTCTGTGTCGCTGTTCATTGATTTATAACACATTCGAGCCTGATAAAAAGTTGCCATCTCTACGAAAACAATCTAGAATTTTTGAAAAATGCAAAATTTTCTTACCTCTCTTGTCAAAATTTCACGTTATTCCGATTTTTTAGTTATGAAAAAGCAAAGCCAGTAGCCTAAGCTGCTAGTGCTCTCATCTCTAGTCTAAGAATTAATTTCATTAATCTAGAGTATGTTAATAATATAATAATAATAATAGTTATGAAAAATAACGGTTCAAGTAAAACTATTTTTATTATTTTAAAATATTGTAAAAATTGGAAATACTTGTGGTTAGTTAAAACTTTCTTTCTCATAAGGAAAAATTGGGCTTTAAATTAAAAATTGACTGTTATAAGATCTCTTTTCCGTCAAATTACCGCATCTCATCATTTTCTTTTCTCTCTGTCTTTAGTTGATTTTAAATGAAATCTTATGCACCCGGTAATATCAAATGTAGTAGACGGATAAACGAAGTAGTTTCACTTAAAAAAATTGAAAAAAAATTTCTGAAAATTGTTTTTGATCATAGAAAAGTGAAATTGGAAGAGATCACTGATTAAATTGAAGCGCGATGGCTGCAATGGTAAAATTTGCATGAATTGAACTACTTCTAATCTTAAAAGAACGCTGCAGGGAAAAAATTTGGATCATATGATAAGATCACTAGAAAGCAACCGAAAGCATATTTTGAAAATCTTGATAAATTGTTCTATAGACCAGACGAAGTAATGGGTAGATTTCGTCGCTCTTAAACCGGATTTTATTGATGAATAAAATCGCATGTGGTCCCGGGATTTATTGACCATTGCATTATCTATCATGGGAACTAAGAAATAGTAAAGTTTCAGCTCTGTATTGATAGACGCTGGTAAACTTAATATTAAAGTTTAAACTATAAAACGAAATCAGGAAATTAAATAAAAAATGAAAAATTTTAAGTAGAAATTGAACTCAAATAAAAAACAAAAAGGAACAAATAGTTGAAGAGGAAAACAAAACCAGCAAAATGGAATAAAAAAAATTTAAAAAAAGAAAAGAAATATTTACATCTTGTAAAACCTTAGCAACTGAACAATACTACCACATCACTTAACAGATCAACAATTCTTAATGCGACATTGAGATTTAAAAACATTCACTTAAATACTACATCTGTGAATATTAAGGAAAATATATCTTAGGGCATATAGTAAATCCGACAAAAACATTACGCGTCAGGTAAAATTCATTCAAATTTAGAGGAAAAAATAATATATATAAATAAAATTTGAAGTGAGAGGAAGCTTAAGAAAAGATTCGGATAATAACAGCGATAAGGAAATAATATAATAAAGAAAAAAAAGAAAGAAAACAAAACATGATAATCATAACTAAAGCAAGTATTTAATTTATGTGAAAATATAATCATTTTGACTCACTGTACTCACTGTCAACACGTCTCTTAAAGCAAAAGTTTTATTTTTTGATATTTTATTTATTTAAAATTTAATTTCCATTATCAAAGAAAAATTGTCTCTATGTGTCGATATAAAGGAATGTATATATATATATATATATATATATATATGTAAACTGTGAAAGATACTTTAACAAACTGTCAAGTGTTCGATGTGATCTCGGTAAACTTGTACACAAACACATCGATTTATAACAAACCATTTCAAATGTCTATTCCATACAAACACCTGTCAATGCTAGAAACTAGAAAATTATTTTACACACCGACAACAAACAACACCATTAATAAGAAGAGGATAAGCGGAAGTAGTTCATCATTTTAACACATGTTGTTGTCAAAAACGTGTTGTTAAAAAGGTGGATATTGTCATTGAAAAGTGAAAAAGAGAAGTTGAAGTAGCTTACAGAACAATGAAGCTGTGAACCTATGAAAACTATAAGAATTAAGAAACTTGTAAACTAACAACAAATTAACCTCTATAGCTACAAACACATTTAATGTTTGTCTGTAACAAAAAAAAAAAGAGGCAATTAGTGAGATGGTATCTGCAAGCATCTTGGCCTATGTATAGAAATGACACTTATTACTTCGAGACTTTATTCACAAATTCTTAATTGAATCTACCCTTTAAACGAAAACAATATATTGAGTGATATGTCTGTGATCTTTTGGTACATTTGTGAACTTATTTTTGTAATCATTTATTTATCTAAGAGCACAGTTCTCATAGTTTATTTAAATGCCATTTTTATACTCGTGACTTTCGGCGGCGGCTGTCTAGAAAGCCGTTAGTTGGCTGCTGAATTTCGGCTGGTTCCTATTCGACCGAAATCTTATCGTTAGTTAATAGATTGTCCTCTAAATTGTTACATTTGACGTCATTGTCAGTTGCAAAATTTCATCGCCTGTTTCAGTGACCTTCCGACTATAGTGAGGTGCATCTTTGACATCAAAACCATCAGAAAACCAGTCCTGGGTAGTTTGTTCATTTACAGCATTCTCATCGCAGACTTCATAAAATTTTTGTTTACCTTCACATCATTTACTTTACCATGACACATAACGTATTTCTTAAGATATTTCACTCATTCTCAAAACAATATAAGTTTTTAAACGAGCACAAAATTAAAAAAACTATGTTCACAAAAATTGAAGCACATGTTCGTTTCAGACAATTAGGTGAGTGTTGCCAGATATACAGACACCAACACCATCTAGTAGACAAAAACTGCGAGGTCATAATGTATCACCCAATATATGCAAAGCCGTCCAATGTTCGGTGTAAAATCACTTTTCATCGACAATAATTAATTTGCAATTTCCATGCATGGTAATTCTCAGAGACCTTTTTTATGACTGAATAAAGGCAGCATTGAATAAATTACTTAAGAAAAGCAAAAAACCATCATTGTATTCTTAGATACATTTTTAAACTTCTTGAAAAATAGGAATATTCTTAAATAATGGTTCTCTAAGTACTGCTGAAATCGAAGGTCTCATTCATAAGAACAAAAGTCTCTTGGACTACTTAATTCATAAGAATCATTACCGAACGGACTGGACGCTCTCTTCTCTTGCAAAAGATGTTTCGGCCAATTTTCAATATGAACCTACGTGCAAAAACTATCAATGTTTCTGTGAAATTTGAAGCCGATATGTTCTTTTTACGACCAGGAGAACGTTTATCACGGAGATTACTTGGGTACACAGGCGGACATGCTTAAATCGATACTACATTTGATGATGATCATACTTCCCGAAATTTCTTTCTAAGTGTTACAAACAAATTAGTAAAATTAATATACCTTCCCTCCTTCGGTGATGGGTAGAAAAGCGACAACTTGTTGAATAACACCCGTCAATAATTTAATGTTAAGTTTAATTTTAATTTTAGTTTTAATTTTTTTATATGTTAGATAAAAGTTTAGTTTATCATGAGTATAGTGTCATTTTTCATTTGTTGTATTATGTATGCATGGGATGCGAGAATATAAGTTTCGTATAAGTGGTATTTATAATTGAATTTTATTTTTTAAATTTTTAGTAAAATTTTATTAAATTTGTTTGTTGTTGTTTCAACTGCTTCATTTAAAAAACAAAATTTTATTAAAAAAGTTCATATTTCAATCTATTGCAAATTTGTAACAAAAATGTAGTTCCATAAAGGTATTCTCATTTTTCAAAAACCATATCAACCAAGTTGATTAGTGTGTAACGATTTAATTTTATTATCAACGCTCAGGTCGTATGAGTGATGCAAATATATGCGTTCTGCATTACTTCGCATGTTGTTTTACATTAATATAAGATTAATTATTTTATAAATAAATAACACTTATACGTCCTCTTATCCACTTTTAGTTTTACTTAACTCTTTCTCTCTCTATCTCTGTCTGTTTCTCGGTTCAACGCATCTATTGTCTTACATAATCTTCTTGATACAATGCACAACTAGCATAAGAATGAGGTGAGCAGGGATTAAGCGATTTTACTTCTACGATTCTTTTTGAAATAAAATGCAAGAATTCGATCAACTATTTCACGGATTATGTAAAAACAAAATTTTTTAAATTTAATTTTAATTTTAATTTTTTAATTTTAAAATTTTTTGTTTTTGGAAATTTCATCTTTATTCAGTCAATACAGTTATCTGGTACGATTTTTCCCTCGAGTTTTTTATGAGATTTGAAAACAGATAACAAGCGTTGAAGTCCAGATCAGAAGAGTATGATGGATTGGGCGGCATTTGGGGGGATTTTTCTTAAGGGAAGCTAGTTGTACGTTGACTTTGGAATGTCGACATTTAAAACTGACAAAGCATTAAAGAAGTAGGTTCGTTTGAATCATTGCACAAATTATTTAAATGTAAATAAAATCTACACTATTCACAATCTGGTGATACGGACTTTGTCTGAAGTAAAATACCAAACGTCAATTTTGTAACAAAATGATATGTCAAGTGCATGCAAAAACGTACACGTGATTTTTAAAGCTAAAATAAGCAAAAATTTATGTGAATTATTTCTATGAGCTTAGAACAAGTTAAATGAAAACCTGCAAACATTTAACAAAGTTGTTTAAATTTATTAAATAAATATAAAACGCGAACAAAAATAATTTCATTCTTTGATTCTTAAGGTACCAAAGGATTTATTACACAAAAAGCTCCGTTAAGAAATAAATCCTTGGTGAAATTTTATGAAAACTCTCTACTGTTTTCGTCAAAAAATACAGATAATATTGTTTCGTAGAAAATCATACTTATGTACATACATAATAGAGTATATTTTACTTATTTAGCTTATGACACGCAAAATGGATACTTTGTCACATAAATCGGGTGACTACTATGACAAAGGGTCTGGATTAGCAAATGAAATGTGGAAAAAATTGTCTGTTACGTATGGCATGGAGACTTACTGTAAGTCAACTTAATTGGCAAAGAGCGGTATCACTCTAATCCGTTCAATCGAGTTGAAGGGTACATCAAAATTTATCTTTTCCGGACCAAAATATAGACCATATCTGTGGAGCACACAGATTTTTGGTAACTAGCAGCTAAAGATACGTGCAATTCACGAACAGACATAAGTAACAAAAGGTGTCAAACCTTTAAATGCTATACTATATACTATATTATATATCATACTATATGCTATACTGTATACAGTACTACTGTATTACTGTACTATGTACTATACTGTATAGTATACTGTATACCATACTGTGTAATGTGTTGTCTATTATACTGTATACTATGTTCTGTACTGTACTATGTACTGTACTGTATACTATACTGTATACTACACTGTACACCATATACTGTATACTATATTGTATACTATACTGTATAATATATCGTAAAGAACAAGCATGAAGTTAGATTAAAAAATTTCAAATTTATATTTCAAAGTCTACGCAATGAACATTGAATACGCTCCTTATACTATGCTTACCATCCGAGATTGTATGAAATAGATTGAGTAAAGCAAGACTTTACTACAGTTTTTTATGATCTCTAGCTCTTCAGATTTCATTCAGTTCAACTTCCTCTATCAAACATTAAGAATGAGAAATATTTGCTTATTGTCGTTGCACTTACATTCCTTGTCATCATAATCAAAATTTCACAATTCAGTTTTAGAGCTAATTTAATAAATTTCAATTTTCTTACTTTTCAACTACAACTCGTCTCCGTTTCTTTTTCTATTCGTTCAAGAATTTAATTAGATTTTTTTTTTGTTCATCGTCGTTGCAACATTTAAATGTCAAAGGCTGTGCTTAACAAATGAATGAAAGTGTTTTATAACATCACTTCACAAGGTGGGCACACATTTAATGCAAAAATTTTATATGAAATATTTCTTCCAAAATGAAAATTTAATGAATTCGTTGCACTAACATACGAACATCCAAGTGCTTACACAAATGCCCTTTAGACAGAGATATTTGTGGTGAAAGAGTATTTTTTTTCTTTTTTTTTTTCTTTTTTATAATGTTATCTAATATAAGCAGTTTTCAAACATGCTTATATAAAGAAGAAGAAGAAACGTCTGTTGAATAGTTGTTGAATATCCAAATGTATGTACGCCCCAAGCAACCCAAGTCATTCGTATAACTTTTATTTATATAATAAGATGGACGGGTTTGCTGGTTCTTTCGTTTTTTTTTTTTTTTTTTTTGCTTTTGCTATATATGTATATGGATATGTGTATAAAAAAAAACAATAGGAAGAAAAAAATTTTACAAAAAAACTTACATGTTACTAATAGATGAGGATTTGCCGAACGGTAACATACGAAATGAATAACTTATCAGGTGTTTATGATGTGGGGGCAAAATATTACTAATTTCAGTAAATTTGAGGGAAATGCTTTCAAATTCTTTTAAAAGATTCTAAATGTCTATATCTTAACGTTTAATATTAAAATTCAAATGTGAAATAAAATTCTTTACCTTAAAATTATATTGCGAAGATTCTTGTTTACGATATCGTAAGTGGTAATATGTGCCGCAAATATGTCGTATAGAAGACAGTTGCAATGCATTGCAGATGTGCAAATTGCTTTTGCTTTTCATAATATCGTTAAGCAATCGTTCGTTTTAGCAGGTTTTTTTATATATTTATCTGATTTGATGACAAGATACGCTTACACATCCATAGTAAAAGATTAAATTGAATAAACTTGTTTTCTTCGCAGCAAACAACAGATTTCAAAAAAGAGTTTCCTTCATTCTCATTGTAGGCAACTAATCACAGGAAAATGAAAAAATATTCTGAAAAAAACCCTCGCAAATCTTCTGAATAGATTTGCCTAGAGTCTCTCCAATATATTCAGTTTCATGTAAATAATAGATGACATATTAATTATACGTGGTTTTTTGATAGATTTTTAAACTTTTCTTTATAGTCTGCTTTGATTACTCTAAAACGTGATTTAAATTCTTTTCGGTTTCATATAGAGGCTAAGGGAAAAATTTGATTAAATTGTGCACCACGATTTGTAGTAGAAAAATCTTAAAAATTCGCAACCAACTATGATGCGAAATCTGGTATACATATATATTGGATGATATGTTATGTTTCCTCGCTTCTTTGCTACATGTTTGAACCTCTTTTTGTAGCCTGTTTTTTTTGAAAGATTTCAAACTATCATATTATTGATATTTAGTTAGTAGTATAATAGTTAGAGATTTATAGATTAATCTCTACTTAAAAATCTTATTTTCACAGTTCGTGAAGTGATAAACTGAGCAATTCCCTAGTTTTTGTTAGATAACATTTTAAGTACAAACTGACTATTCTCGTATAAGTATCTACGTTAATATGCGGAACGAATATACCACCCACCAGAAGACTTCAGGATTTTGTTAATAAATCGTTCATATATATATATGTTGCTTTATAGTTTATTTTGACAATGATTATAGTCTCTCCTAGCACAGGCATCGAATGCTTGTGATATAATTCATACTAAAGCTGGTCTTGCGCCTTTAGACAAAAGCACATTAAACCACTGTTAGTAATTTGTGTGTAACCAACTGAATTTCTTTACATTTCTAGGTTTGTTATTGTTGTTGCAAATGTCTACTTTTTACTATTATTGCCAGCCAACCACATCAATGTACGTTTTTTTGGTTGATAATAATCTTGCAGTGGCAGTAGTCATTAGAACGAATTTGTTGACAACTATTTCATTTTGCTGGTAAGTCTTCTTCTATTTACTTCTCTTTCCAAACTGTTGAACACATATTTGTCATTAAACTAGTTGCTTATTCATATTTAATATTTAATAAACATTAAGAGTTTTTGAATATATTTTCGTGAAAAGAACAAATGTGACGAACATATAATATGAAAAATTAGTGAATAATTAAAAAAAAAAAAGAAAAAGATAAAAACAAAGGAGTATAAGATGCAAAAAATTATCAAAATTTAAATAAAATTAATAAAAATTTTTTAAAACTTTTTTTTTTTTTTTTTGAATAAAATTTTATCTTGCGATGGGCTCTTCTCTAGCAAAAGTTCTGAAGCATATAATTATCCGTCAAAGGCCTGACGAGTACACTTCTGTTAAGAAACATTTAGATTCATGACTTAGTCTTAGCACTTATAGCAAGGACATAAACTGTAACTTTATTAGGGTTTAGACAACAAACTTCTTTGTCCCCGATGAACCTTTCCCACTGAGGATCCGAGTCTGCCATTGATTCGCTGAATTTTTAGAGAAAGAAGAAGAAAATTTTCGTTCATAATTTCTTATATTTGTTGGATATTAGTGTTAGTGTCATTATACCCTACAACATTTGTGGTGCAGGATGTTATAAGTTTGTGCAGATATAGATAACACCCGGAAAGTATTAAGATAAATCCACCTTTTATCAGACCGACTTCCTGTTCATGTGAACCTATTCTTCAACCGACATGTCGCAAATTTTGGAATTTAGATGAAATTTGATCTACTAACCGGATCTTGACTCAAGGATGAACTCTGTTGAAAATAAATTCAATTGGATCACTTTTGTCACTACTCCCCCTTATAACGTCCCAGTTGAAAAAAATTATTATATAACAAAAACTGGTAGAAACTAATGTTTTGATATATAAATCGGACCGCATGGAGTCATTTTGTGAACCATCTGTCACCTACCGTCTATATATAATCTTTCTTATGAAAAGTAAACCTTTATGTGATATTTTAGAATGAAAATGAGTCCATAATAGTTATTTGAGAATAAAACTGAACTAGATTATATTCGAATCTAATTTTTAATATTTTGTAATGAATCTGTAATGAATTTTGATTATACAGATCTATTTCTTGGAACCCATCCGATAAAAAATGATGAAATCATGAAAAGTAAGTGTTTATATTACAAAAAGCACTGTTGAAAATTGGTCCGAAATAGTAGTTGGTTATGAAAATTAACTGCACTAAACGTCACAGTAGCACCGGAGACCGCAGACCATATTTGAGAAACACTAAACTATCTGCTCTTTTTCAAGCTCAATACGACGCAGTCTTTTTGTTACGAATAATGAAAAACCCTGTACGAGAAAGCCCTCATACTTTATACCTGCTTCCGTAGGCAGACACCACAAAACATCTTTCGAAAGGCAATTGGCTATAGACTGAAGGAAGTCGTAAAAAGTAAGAGAACAAAAAGCAAAAGTTGTTACGAATATTAATTATAACCAATCGAGCGGGTGAGATTGAAAGGTTCAGTTATTTTGTTAACAATTACCATTTGTTAGTCTTTCGTCCCTTTGCTGTAGCATCTATACCCTTAAGATGTAATTAAACATAAGTATGTAGACATAATGTTGTCCCTTCCCCACTTCAGGAATAATGAATATTTCGCCGATGGCCAATCAACTGATGAGCGTTAAGGAAACACTCATCAAAGGAATCCACTAATTTGCACAGAAATTTACATTTGAATTTACGCTTTAAGCACATTATATACCAATAATGTTCACCTTGTATGTTTTTGGCTACGAAAGAATAAGTAATTTTTTATTTCCTACGTAAGTTTTGTGAATGGTGTTCCTGGTAAAACTGTCTTTTCTTCATTTGAATACCACCCACTTAAATCTGTCTTGGTTACATTAATCGAGGAATATCGGAAAATACGTTTCTTCGCGCGTAGGTGTAGAGTATTCAAATAAGGAGGAAAAAGAATTTCTCTCTTGATTTAGAAGATATTAGCAGTCTATGTATAACGGAAAAATTCAATTAAAAAGCCAACACATAGACGAGTAGTCATTCTGTAAGCTGATATTTGATGATGAAACCGTAAAAACTAACAACGTAACAAATTACTAAATATCTTTCATTATCTTTTGAAAAATAGTTGCACTGTTAACCGGTATACCGAAACATTTGTACATTTTCTCTCTTGCTGCCAAAGTCACCACAACCGCTGTTGTGCTGCTCTTTTCATAAAGAAAATGAGACGTAGCAGAAAGACAAGCATTAATGTTAGATGGTTTTTAGTCTTAGTGTATGTGTGTGTGTGTGTGTGTGTGTGTGTGTGTGTATACGGACTTAGTCTGGCTGCCTTTTTTTCTCTATTTTTTTTTTTCTGTATGTCTGCCTATTAGTCTACCTGTCTGACTACAATCATTTTGTCGGTTTTTACTGTCATATTATGTAAATAAGATAATTCGTTATTATTAGATAGTTTACAAACATCAAAAGCATCTTATTTTATTATGGCTGCAGTGGCACTAAACAAAAAATAGAATAAGACAAGGAATGGAAAAATTTAAGAAAAGTTATATATTTATGATAATTTGTTAAGCGTTGGAAATTTGCCATAGATTTTGTGTGCAATTTGTTTAAAACAATATATAAATTAATTTCATAAGGGTATTCTTGCAATACGCACAGATAAAATGAAATAAGAGTATGACGTACATGATGGTTATGCTAAAAATAATATTCATTTCTTACAGAATTAATATTCAGTTTAGTCCTTTTACTAATCTTTATGCCTAAGCTTAGTAAAATCTTAAGGCTATTTGATGCGCATATATAGTTTTTATTTTTGTGCAATTCCTAAGAATTGGCAAAAAAAAACTTTTACAATTAGCTCCTAAAAGTATAGATTTCTTTCAAATCGGGTTTATATGGGTTTTATTTTTAAGAAATGCCTAAGAATAGACAGAAAAAAACCTTTAAAGAAAAATTGAGTATTTCTTTTAATGTATCTAATTTTTATAAAATGCCCAAGAATAAGCAAAAGAAAAATACCTTTAAAATTAGCCCCTATAAGTATGGATTTTTTTTTAATGTACCTATATAGGCCTTATTTTATAAATTGCCCAAGAGTACGCAAAAGACAAATACCTTTAAAATATGCCCCTAAGAGTATGGATCTTTTTTTTAATGTACCTATATAAGTCTAATTTTTATAATATGCCCAAGAATAGGCAAAAGAAAAATACTTTTAAAATTAGCTCCTAAAAGTATCGATCGTTTTTTTTAATGTACCTATACAGGACTAATTTTTATAAAATGCTTAAGAATAGACAGAAAAATATACCTTTAAAATTAGCCCCTATAAGAATGAATTTTTCTAATAGGTCTAATTTTTATAATATGCCCAAGAATAGGCAAAAGAAACATACCTTTAAAATTTGCCCCTAAAAGCATCGATCGTTTTTATTAATGTGCATATATTGGTCTAATTTTTATGAAATGCCTAAGAATAGGCAAAAAAAAATTCTTTACCTCCTAAAAGTATAATTGTTTTTAAATCTACATATATAGGTCTAATTTTTATAAATTGCCCAAGACTATCGAAAAGAAAAATACCTTGAAAATTTGCCCCTAAAAGTATGGATCTTTTTTTTAATGTACATATATTGGTCTCATTTTAATAAAATTCCCAGGAATAGGCAAAAAAAATATATTATATACATTGATAATTAGCTTCTAAATGTATGTCTATATTTTATTATTTTTTTTTACGAGAGTAAAGAGAATGAGTAAACAAATCCAAATGACCTTTGTAAACATAAATCAGTTGTCAAAACCACACAAAATATTTGCATACCATTATAGGATGAGGGCAAGGACTTATGGATGAATGAATGGATGTTGTTGACAAGCGTGTGTGTTTTTAATGGCGCTAAGCGTATATAAATTTTACATAAATTTACATCATGGCCAAGAAAATGCTCAGAAATGCATATGTAGGTGTATATAGATTTCATGTTCAGCATTATTTAACACAATGTATGCATTTGATGTCCAGCCATTATTTCTCCACACATCGTATCAAAAAAAAAAAAAAAAAAATAGTAAAAGAATAAAACTGAGGAAGAGAGCAGAGTAGGTCATTTTTATGACAACGAAATAATAGTTAAATCGAAAAAGTAGGTGAAACGTAAACTGGTTTCAAGGTAACTCTGCTTCATACATATATTTTAGTGCTTTTCTTTGGCATTAAAGAAAAATTGAAAAAAAAATATATTTTTAACTGTTTCAAATCATGCATGAATGTACTGTTTATAGGTTATGCAATATATTGTAGCTTGTTGCATTATGATGACTTGGACACTACCATCGAACAGGATTCCTGAAGTTAAATTACTTTTTTTTTAACGTTTTCTGCTTAACCTATTCAAAGTATTTTTACTTTGTATACACATTTTAGTTCTAAAATCTCTCATTCTTTCTTGCATCGACTCGTTTTTATATATTCTAGTTTGAAGCACTAACTGCATCATGATAATTTGAATTATATCATCGAGACTGCAACAACCCCTATGTTGAATTGTTTGCTCAATAACAGAACTAGAATTAATTCGTTTTCAATCAACAATGAATACCAATTAAACATTCTGGTTAAGCATTACCTTGAATGTACACGCACAGCATAATTAAAGCTCGTAAATTTCAATTTTTAATCGAATAGCTGTCAAAAAAAAAGAAAAAAAACTAATTGACGAAGGAAGGAAACCCTTTAAGAACTGAGTCACCTTATATATGAAAAACTAGAAAATGATTCCAATGCGTTTCACATTCGTTCATATATTACTAAATTTAGTATATATGTAGAAGATTATAACACTGTAGGAATTATATCTATCTATCTACCATCATTAGAATAAATTGAAAGCCCCCCCAAAAATTGTTAATATTAATTGTGCAATAAGTTCACATGTTGGATATTCAAGAATCGTTTTAACACAAAAAAAAAATGCTTTTTATTAAGAGTGAAGTTTCTATTTAGTCCTTGAATATATTACCTACCTTTAGCATATAAAAGAAAAAAAAATAAGACAAAATATAAAAATATATATTTTAAGCAATAAATTTATTTAATTACGAATCAATTGACATCTAATAAATTTAATAACAGAGATCTTGATGTCGTATTATGTTAAAGATTGTGCTTTTTATTTGCGATTTTGGTTTTCACAATTTCATTTTATAGAAATTCTGATATAAAATATAAAATTTTTGATTTCAGTAAAAGTTCAATATTTTACGGTCCGTAATTTTGCCTGTAAGCCGTTGATATAAAAATCATATGTGAAAGATTGTGCTTTTTATTTGCGATTTTGGTTTTCACAATTTCATTTTATAGAAATTCTGATATAAAATATAAAATTTTTGATTTCAGTAAAAGTTCAATATTTTACGGTCCGTAATTTTGCCTGTAAGCCGTTGATATAAAAATCATATGTGAAAGATTGTGCTTTTTATTTATTTGCATGGGATTTATATACACTTTCAGTGCTAAGCGATATTATGGCTTATAAACAATGTTTGCTACTTTAAAAAATAAGTTTTTTTTTTTTTTCATTTATCTTGAAATATTTCTTAAGGTTATTTAAACATTGTTTATGGCGCCTTGAATGTTTTACTATCTGTGCTTTTATTTATTTTTTTTATTTTTTTTTTTTTGCAATTTACAATGACCCAGTTTTGCGACAGTTAAAGAGTGAGTAGAAAGAAAAAATTTTGTAGCATCTTTTTTACAATTTATGTAAAGAAAAAGAGTAAGCAATAAATAAAATATTTTTGTTAGAGACAAAAGTCTGATAGTTCTGTAAAGTTGCCAAAGCAATAAAAGTATTCGTATGAAAAGGCCAGGATACAAAGAATAAAAGAAAGAAAAACAAAAAACAATTAATAGAAAAGAAACAATAAAGAAATGTCTGAGTTGGTAGCCAAAGATGGAAATAATGAAAAACTCGCAATAAAAACAAAAATCAAATGAAATCAAGAAAAAAATAAATAAAGTAAAATAAAAGACAAGGAAAACTACTTTCTTTTTAAAATCTTCCTGCTAAAAGTTATTTAAGTAAAGGTTTCATTTAAAGGTTGTAACACTTCGCTTTATAATCGCAAAAAGTGTAATCGTTTTTTTTTTTAATTCATTTTAAAGTATTTTTTAATACTTTAATAATATTATGTAATTACTAATTACATAATAAAAAGCACTATAAAAAGTTTTCTTAGATTTAGAAAACAAATAAATAAATAAATGATGTGCAGAAAAACTTTCGAAAAACAATGCATTTCTTCTTTGACGTTTTTCTTTTTTGCAAATTTTCAGCTAAAAACAAAAAAATTTTTGAAAATATAAGTAATCAAATTTTTGGAAAAAGCTTGAAAGTGTTTAAGGAGAATTGCATGCTACTATACGGACTATCGAGCCTTTTTAGTTGTTTCGAAAACGAAAAGCAACAATCAATATGTCGCTTTCAGCTGATCTCGTCGAAACTCAATCAGGCATTGCCATAACTATGCAAAATGCTATGACTTTGTCGCAGTGTGGTTTGCTACGCGCTTTATACATTTTTAATAAGAGAAAAAGAAAACACAAAAACAATTAACATTATCGAATCTATTGTAGAAGACATCTTCATCGGGGTCAATCCTTCAGGCGCAAAAATTTCAATTCAAAAAACCAAAAAGATGCACATTTGTAGAAAATATCTATGTCATACATGATAAGCGGTTTATTCAGATCAATAATTTACCAATATAAAACGTAAAGAACTCTCAAAAGTCTTGCACTCAAATAAGCAAATAACGTTGGAAACAACGGCGGCTTCAGTTAAAAAATTCAATTCTAAGCAGGGTGAACTTCATACAAAAGTCATCCACTAGCTCTAATCCCTAGTAAAATACTTGTTTTAAATAAGATTGACTGAGATCTGATAATTTATGGTAATAATTATAAATCTGATATAAACACCTTAAAACCTGTCTATCATCAGGCTCTTAGAGTCAAGTCAGTACCTATGCTTTTCAGAAAACATCCATCAGAAATATCATATTAGAATTGAGTCTCCTAGGTTTAGAAAATAGGTTTTATGGGTTAAAAGCTAAACGCATCTCCAAACTTCTCAACTCAAACAAATCCTTTCTCGGTTAAAAAATCTATTATTGCCAAGAAAACCAAAAGAACATCAACCATAATAGACTACTATAAGATAATGATTTGAACATTCCCATTAAAATTTTCTAAAATTTGGGTTCTAAAACGCCAAAAAAGCCTACTCTAAATAAGATCTTGAGGAATTTATTTTAAGAAGAAATCCAAATGCTGGAAAATGACAATTGGCATCTCCTGCGTACTGACGGCACCTGCTTAGGCGGTGGTAGACTCTTTTGGATAAATTCTGCTAAATCGTATACTTCAGGAAAGTGTTTTGATATTCATAATCAAAGTCAGAACTATCTTTCGAGCTACGGACTTTGTTTGTAATACAGAACTCAAAACTGTTATTGTCATGGAGAGCCTATCTGTATTAAAAACTATCCAGAATCTCTCAATTTCCAACTGAAGCATCATTAACAAATTAAGGAATACCATCGCAACCTCCGGAGACAAAATTAAGCACCTATAGTTTTATTCGGAAATAAACAAGCTGATCAAGCTGGGAAAGTCATGGAAAAATTCGACCTTTAAACCATGGAAGCATATCATTAATATTTATCATCCGCACTGTTCTACTAATATTGATAAAACCGCGGCCAATTTTCTTGCTATTATTTGCTTGCAATTTGCAAGGAGTGAAAGTAACTTTTATATATACATGGGTGAGAATTTCACTTCTCTCAAACAACAAATTAGTATCAAGGGGTAGAGAAATTCCCGAGCGACATTAGTACAAAATTAAAGAATATTCGATGAATTAATGCTAAGTATTTATATAAACGATATTTGTAGTCTGATTAATTTATAGCCCGATTTCTTATTCTACATACCCCCCACCTCAGGTCATTTCCTATTTTGCTTTTATATGCAAATGTTATGTATGTTTGTAAGTTAATTGTTATAAATTTTGTGTTCAATGTGATATATTTTAAGTTTTGATATTTCCGCCCTATTGACATATTTCATATTAAATTTGAACGCATTATTTTAACACATCCTCTCTCAATGATTTATATAATGCATAATAATTATTATGCAAGAGAATTGGGTCAAAACGCATTTATTGTAAACATTATCCACTTAATGCATAATTAAGGTATAAGGTATGTATGTATATATAAAAATTTAAATTGATTTTTGATATCATAACAAAATTGCACAAATTCTGTATATAACAAACGAAAACGAAATACACGATTGAAATTCATTCATTAAGCCTAATAATAATAGTAATACTAAATATCGACTGAATATCTAGAGATAATTAGTGGTATAGAACGAAACATTATCAAGAATAGACACTGCCTGATCTCGCAATCGTTTCGGTGCATTACCTTCCAAGTTACTACGCAGTACAGACGCATCGAATTAAGTCTTTATTCTTTCTCACAGGCCGTGGCCTCTTTTCTTATATCTTCCTTTCTGATACCCTTCTTTCTGATACGCTTCTTTCTGATACGCTTCTTTCTGATAGGCTTCTTTCTGATACGCTTCTTTCTGATACGCTTCTTTCTGATACGCTTCTTTCTGATACGCTTCTTTCTG
>KK351038.1:1324348-1370052 GCA_000671755.1 Glossina brevipalpis | reverse complement strand
TTCTGCTCAAACTGAGACATACAATCTCGTATGTTCTTCTTGGGTTATTTTAGTCTCGCATAATATTCTGCTCAAACTGAGACATACAATCTCGTATGTTCTTCTTGGGTTATTTTAGTCTCACGTAATATTATTTCGCTTTATCTGCATAGTAGTGAAAGAAGAACGAATTTCAGACACAAATATCTTTTTTTTTTCCTGTGATCTCTCTCTCTCCCTCTCTCTCTCTCTCTTTCTCTCTGAGATGGTCTTATTTTCTTTACAGATTATGGAGAAATTGTCCTACAACTGACAGACGGAGCAGGAATCTTTGAAGAGCACGACACACTATCTATACATATATGTGGTGCAAGGATCAAAGTCGTGCTCCCGCTTTGGTTCACATTGCTCCCCTCCCTTTGTTCTTTAGGTGTTAATAGGTTCACTGTCTTAAGCGGTAAATCGTAGGATAACGATTGTTGTGGATTCGCTGTAATCAGCAGTAAATCGTTGTATTTAATTAAATATTGGTAAGTGGATAATCTGTTGAAAAAAGTCAAAAATTTGGCAATGCCCAACTCTAGAAAAAAAAATAAAGATGACAAATAATAAATTTGAATTCTTTCTCTCTCGGTATCCGACCACAGACGAAATAGTAACTCTTCTTGTTCCGTGGCCATACGATGATAAGGTAATATAAAGGGGCCAATGTTGTCGTCTGTTAAAAGCCAACGAATGACTGCAACAGAAGCACGTATTTTTTTTTTTTTTTTTTTGAAAAGGGATTTTGTTATTACCGTTATGTTATGTTATGTTATGTTAAAATTTTACATTAGAAATTAGAGATCGGGTTTGTCATTTCACCTAAGGTAGGTAAAAGGTAGCGGAACACGTGAGACCCGGCGCGCCGACCCAAACCACAGGCAAGGTGGACAAAAACTGAAAATTTCCGAAGAGGATTGCTTTGAAATAATTCTCGTCCTCTATTCAGTAAACGACTTAATTTAATTTGTTTTCTCCCGATTTATTTTTCATCGCTGTTCTTAGTTTCCTTTGAATAATTCATTCGTTTTTTTTTTTTTTAACAGAAGCATTGTGGGACGATATTTTTTCCAAAACGACATTTTTTACATGGCCAACTCTGATAAAAATAAAATAAAGTAAAATTATATACTCATTAACTGTTTGGTCCATTTTTAGTTGACTTTGGAACTTAAATCTGTGACGAGGGAATATTTAGAGATTTAGAGATTTAGACTCAATGAAAGTTTTGATTTGAGTTGAAATATAAGAAATTCCCTTATGTAAGGCTCATATCCGTGTTTCTCTTTCCGGAAATAAAAATGGAGAAAAATGCATCGAATATTTATATCGTTTTCTACCAAATTTTTTCTTTTCTATGTTTTTTACCCAACAAATAATCACTTCCAATTTTCGTTAAGAAAAACAGAACTTTCTTTAGACCGTGAAGCTAGAAATGCTATATTATAATGCTCTAGATGAGATACGATAAAGAATTCGCTACTCCAATTTATATAGAAAAAAATTGGTCTATTTACGTCATTGTAAAAAAAAAAAAAAAAAAAAAAAAAAAAAAAGACAATTTAAACTAACATTAAAGATATCATAGGTATGGCTTCATTAATTTTTAAATCTCCACATTAAATCAATTGAGATCAGCTAAATCAGTTGTTTGAAGAAATGATTTCTCGGAATTCTGTTCTTTCCTTTTATTTTAAGATTAAAACAGGAAAAACAAAAAGATTCTTGCATATTGTATTACGTAAAGGAAGTAGTACAATTTCATAACTATTATATATAAAGCTATTACCATTTTTATCTTTCGGTTTATTTAGTCAGAAACAAACTTATTAAAATCGCATGGTAGCACAATCCAAGTGAGCCAAGTGCTAGAAAATTAGATTCAAGAGAGCTATTCTTAAAGCATGATTCTAACATAACATAATACTTTTAGATTTCCTTCTTTTAGATTATCAGCAGCATCCATTCCGTACTATCCGATACATGAAAATCAAAACATAAATATCGCTTTTCTTAATTATCGAGTAGTTTGTAGCAAAAACGCTTTTCCAGTTAGTCATTAATTCGAAATCAATAAACTACTATTGATGTGTTTATTTTACAGCATTCTCAGGGCGGTTTATTGTCGTGAAAGTGTTAAGCTGAAAATCAAGCCTCTTCATTGGTGCATTTTTTAAACTGATATTTAAAATTTTTATTTAACATTTATAATTAATATTTTGTGTTTCTGTTTTGTGCGGTTACCCACAAAAATCTATTATTTAAGCTTTGTTACATAAAACATCACAATTAAATATTATGTTTTTACAAATGACTTGTGTTTTCCGTAAATGGAAAGATTAGTTAGTTTACTTCAAGCATATGGCAAAAGAAAAGCCAGAAAAAATAAACGCAAAACGGCTTCGTTGAATCTTTCAATTCGCCATTTTTCGGATATAAAATCCTCAAAATATCGAGGAATTAGATATTTGATGAAATATTATCTTATCAATTTGACTTCAGCTTTAAAAGCTTGTGCCATAACAGGCAGATGGCACATTAGGAAATATAGGCGACTCATTCCACTTTGTAGGTTTGTTAGTAAACAAAATCTGTTCCTCGATGTATTGTTTAGAACTTAGCATTAAGTGGGTAATACAATGGCATTAGAGCACTTTCGTTAACAGCACCAATGCTTTCGATCAGGCGTGCGCGTTGATGTGCCGGTTTTAAAAAATCTTTTACAGATCCAGTTTCTTCAAATTTCTTTACAGTTTTTCTTATAGGGCGCTCGAATAAACGATCATGCCTGTCATAATTTGCTCGCAATGTACGAAACGGACCTAAACGGAATCAGCATTTTTGTACCAACATTCTACTAGTTTAACATGTTCGCCGGTTGTGAGGCGGATCCATATTGTAAAATGGCAAACAATACGCTAAATACTTGATGCTCTAAAACAAAAGCTCTATTTTATATATGTCACTAAAGTGAGATTCCCAAATCCAGACCACGAAATGGATGACCTTATACATTTGAATTGTTTTATAAAATGTCTTCAGTGATTACGATAAAAGTCAATAGAATGACATCACTTAGGGTACCGAAGACAAATAAATAAGAGTATGTGTTCAATAGTAAAACTAAACTAATATACTTTTCAACGCTAAGTATAGAAATAATATAAAAATATGTGTGCGTAACAGGTATTTAATGTGTTTATGTGGTTTGATATATGGTATCTTTGGTTACCCAGTCTGTGGTTAACCAAAATATTTGCAATTTAAAAACAATCTTTGCGAGATTTAGAACTAAGGCTTAAATAAATAAAAAACCAAAAAAAAAAAATTAATTGCAAAATACCAAAACATAAGGAAATGAGTAAGTTATAAGGCGGTTCTTATTGAATTTCTTTGATAAACTCTTGCATTACTGGAACAGCGTAAAGAAAGGGAGTTTTCAGAGCTTCCAAGCATTGAAAAAATTTCATTTTTGAGAAATATTGAAAAATAAGTGGCTACATTTTCAAGAGGCATGCTCAATATTTGGTTTACTTGGTGCAAAAAAACTATTTGCATGCAGCTAGTATAAAATGTGTGGAGGACTTTTGATTTTCGTACGATTAGAAAAGTGTTTGAAAAAGAAAATCTCTAGCCACAAATTTTATTCGACCCACCAAAAAAATTTCGAGAGAGCATAATTAATTTTTCCCGTACAATGTTTATATAAAATACAAGTCTATAAGACTGCAGCAACAATACCCACAGGCTACGTACCAACGACACCTTGATTTGAGAAACAAATTTACGGGAAACGTTAACTCTCCCCCAGAGTTTTCTGGTAAATTCTAAGTTTTGTAATTCTAAATTTATTTCAAGTTACCCCTTTAATCACACGAAATGGAAAGAAATAATTTAAACGTAGAAAAAAAAATTGACGAATTACGTTTTTTCGTTAACAATAACAGCTGTATATCTCACGAGATTGGGAGCCACGAGATTGGGAGCCACGAGATTGCAAGACTACACAACTACAAAACTGCAAGATCACGAAATTGCAAGATTACACAACTACAAAACTGCAAGATCACGAAATTGGAAGACTACACAACTATAAAATTGCAAAACCATCAGACTGCAGTACTGCAATTTAAGAAAACTGCAAGACCACGAGATTGCATGGTCACACAACAGCACAAGCACAAAATTGCAAGACCACGAGATAGCAAGGCACCACAACTACAAAACTATACGACCACCAGATTGGAAGGCACCACAACTAAAAAACTGCAAGACACAAAAAGTACGAGATTGCAAGACCCTACAACTTCAAAACTGTAAGACCACGAGATTGCAAGTATACAACTACAAAACTATAGCCAAAACACCACGAAACTACAAAACTATAGCTACAACGCCACAACACTACAATACCGTAGCCACAGCACTACAACACTACAAAAAACTATTGCTACAACGCCACAACACTACAAAACTCCAGCCACAGCACCACAACGCTATAGCCATAACACCACGACTAGAAAACTATACCTACACAGCACCGCAACTACAAAACTATAGCCACAACATCAAAACACCCCAAATACAAAGCTATAGCCACCACGCCACAACTATAAAACTCTACCCACAACGTCACAAGTACAAAACTATAGCCACAAAACACCAAAACATACAAGCTTGCAAGTCTAAATGACTGCAAGATTGTAAGGTCACTTGGGCACACACACAATCGTGGGTTCGAGGGTTCAAATTTGCCTTCCGAAAATGCAACCATGAGACATATTTTCAACGAAAGAAATCAAGACAGAATGCCGCACTCTGAAAGAGGACCGGAAGGAATACCAAATAAAATAATATAACTCGCCGATAACATCTGGCCGGATCTACTTTTTGAAACATGTAATTTGTGTCTCCAGCTCAGACAAGTTTTCAACACCGGTAGAGACAGCTATTAGTTTTATTGTAAAAACCTGGCAAGCCATTAGATAGCCCATCATCTTATAGATCTAGAGATAATGCAGCCAGCAACTTGCTGGAAAGTATGCTGCTAACTAGACTTGATAAAGAACTAGAGGACAAAGAGGGTTTCTATAGGTTCCAGTTTTGTTTCATGCAAAAACGATCTACTATTGACGCTATCGTGGAAATGGACATTCAAGATCGAAAAAATGACTAGTCAAGAAGAATTTTGTGATGTAATCATTTTAGATATCAGAAACACCTTCAACGCAGGCACCCTTGCACTTGAAACCTCATGAAATCACATCAAACCAAGTCATCCGCTACTTAGCAACTAAACTAACGACAACAGCTGCGTCTATTGTACATATTTCGTTTTTTTTTTTGGTGTTTTCACTACGAGTCAGTGATTTAAAAAAATAAATAAATAAGTAACCGGCACAAAAAGAGGATCAATGTATGAATTCTTCAGATGGTTTTCGTTGTTGAAGTGACAAATGCTTTGAATTTCATTGATGAAAAATAATGGATGACATACGCAGATGTTTACATATGGGAGAATTTGTGCACCCACATGGATAAGTATGACTTGATAATTCTAAGTAAAGTTGCTCCTATTGCGTTAACCATAAAGATTTCCGAGTCATATGATGATTGCTATTTTCCATTTTCATTTTCACATCGAAAGCACAATGTGTGTAATAGAGAGAGAAAGTGAAAGTCTGTACATTTTTT
Organism: Glossina brevipalpis; assembly: GCA_000671755.1. NCBI lineage: Eukaryota > Metazoa > Arthropoda > Insecta > Diptera > Glossinidae > Glossina > Glossina brevipalpis. Next base: position 1,364,337 of record KK351038.1, on the reverse strand, counting down.
TGTGAATTTTCTTCTGTCGTTTTGTGATTCGTAAGGAATAGAATGAATAATTAGCAAAATGCTGAACGGTGCACAGCAAAGGAAGTAGCGACGAGATATAAGATTAATTGAAGTGCCAGTATCAATCGATCAAACGATTTTTCTCAAAATTCAAAGTCTATTCCAAACCACGCATTTCTTAATTTTTTGTTGATTCAAACGACATTCTCTACTTCTAATAATGTAAAGTATAATTTGCTAAACATTAACACATCAACACTTGTCAGACTTTCGTAATCATACCCATAATACCTCCTCCTATGGTGTGTCAGGCAATATGGAAATGGTTCGATAGGCAGCAGGCAGTATAACAACAGTACGTAAAAAGTTACTCAACCTGCATGTTAAGTATGTTTTTTTCTACTGACATATCATGCTGCGTGACAATAAACATTTTGCAGGTATACATAAACATATACAATAGCAAACATTTACATACATACACACACACACACACGCACACGTACATATACACATATGTAAATATGGAAAAATATGGCAGGATATAATAAACTCTCTTAGTCATAAAGCAAATTGTCGAGCATCGTAAACGAGGAAGAGGACAGAAATGAACTCACTTGCATTTTCCTTTCATTTTTCATACAAAGTGGTTATGGCAATTAAATAAAATTTGTTTATATGTTAATGTTTTTAAATTTATGTTAATATTTATGCTAAAATAAAAATGAGAACACAAGACTCATGAAGCAGTGGGTAAGGTTAGGTGCGGTAGAAAAGTGTTTGACAATGAATTTTGAAAATTCTTAAAATTCTTAATTATTCTATGTAATCTGACTTTGTGTTTGTAAAACAATTTTGTAAAGATTGAAAATGAGGGACAGATTTCGATTGTATTTTTTGTTTGTCTTTTGATAGGTTTTTTTTTTTTGTTTCTGACTATTAATTACTGGAATTTCTCTCTCTGCCTTATTACGCCTTAGTGGTTAGACACCACCGTATATAAATAATTTTCTTTTCACAGAAGTAATTGAACTTATTTGCGAATAGTCTAAATATATAGTCCAAAATATTTTTCATATTTACAAATGAGGATATTTGCCTCTATAGCCACCACCATCGGACCCTGCGAATTAAATTACCGTATCGGTTATATGGTCTGCTAAGGATTAATATCATCGCTGTTAAATTCGTTGTGTCGCAAAAACCAGTTACGAATTCAAAGTGTCATGCATTACTCTGTAACTATATCGGTCATGAAAGTGCATATGGATTTACACTTAAATATGTTGCACGTTCTCCACCTGAGAATAACGTATTTTTGTACTGTTCACGACAACACACTACACTACATCGTAAATTGCTTCATATTGATATTAACTTTCTTTTACTTATTACTTGAAAAGAATTTGTTACATATATTTAGACAAAAGTAGGACTTAAGTAAACCAATTTATACTATAAATTTAAGAAAAAATGTATATGTATTGAGGGCCTTTCACCGTTTAGTAACAGTGGTGTTGCTTATATTAGTTCTCCGATTTTTCCGTGTTGGTGGAGTTTCATGATTTTCCAGCCCATGTTTTTTTTCAATCGTCATTTTCTACCATTATTTTATTCTCCAATTTCTTGAATTTATTTGCGAGAATTTTAAAATTTTCTACATCTATCTTGCACTTTTTTTTATTTCTGTTAATATCTTTTCACACCAAAATTTTTATTTATGTCCAAATACAACTATTGTCGTCTTTAATCACATTTTTCGTTATTATGGCTTTACTAATACACAGTCTTAAGCATCGCTTTAAGAAATTGTTAATATCTATAATGATAGCAGTACGCTACCGCGGTCAATTAAATTCCTCATGTAATATGAAAATGCTGTACCACCAAGAATGCTACAGAGTTGTTCAAAGGTAAACTAAACATTTGAAACGTATCCATTGAGGCATAAAATCTATACAAAGACCATGTAATCATCTGAGTTCACAGTTTGCTGCAAACAATCCAGAGAACCCCTATACACAAAGACGCTCGCATTGTCAACAGTCGATCTTACGATGCACCTGCTGCATCCGTAAGTCCAGCCAAGCAGGAAGCTGACATACGTGCTAGTGAACCTTATTCCATTTCATGAATGAAAGAACATTTCATGAATGAAAGAACCTTTCATAAGCAGTTAGGTCGTGCGAAATTTAATACTACCTGCACGGAATGCATCCTGCCAAAGGCCTATGGTTTATGCAAAAGTTTGATGCGAACTAAGGACTAGCGCCGGATCTTTACATATATTTTTCGTTCGATTTTAAAAATTGAACCCCTTCTTAGTTTTTGTGGATAGAAATTTCAGAATGAATCAAATAAATGTATTCACATCTCGATCGCACAGAAATTTTGTTTCTAAAAAAAGAATATCCATTTTTATTCTTCATAGAAAGGATCTATATCTCCTCACAAGGAATACCAAATAAAAGCAGCTCCTGTTTGGTTGGAACGTTTCCGCCCCTTCATTATAATGAGAAGATAAGCACGTTGAAGTATACTCTTGAGAATGATATTCTCTGACGGCATAATGGAATATTCGAAAGACAATGAGGCTCAATATTCTTTACTCTCTGCGGAGAGTTGAGACACGATGGCGAACAATGAGAACGATATTCTTTCGTGAATTTCTTTTCTTTTTCTAACTTTCACTTTTGAAATATATGCAAAAATGATAAGAACGTCCATTGATCACGCCTGAAATTCGATATAATCTCTTTTTTTTCGCTCTAACTAATGTAGAAAGATTTCCGTACCTTAAAAAGTATATTTTATCAACTAACCCTCCTACTCTCACCTCCCTACTTTTCTTTCAGCTTTACTTGCGTTTTTCATACGTTGTATGTTTCCACCAACAAGGTCATTAACTTCATTAATATTAACACAACTCATTGCCGTCATTACTATTATTATTATAACTATTGCTGTATATGGTTTTAACCCACATAAAGGGTAAAAACATGCGTTGCTTTGTATACAAGAATAACAACAATGCTTCCTTTAAGTAATTATAGCGTAATGAGATGTGTTTTTCTTCTTTTCAACTATATTATATGCTAGCATTACGCTCTTGAAAATTTTGCGACCTACGTAGTAGTAGGTACACATAGTAACGTGCGTGCCAACATTCGCCGACAAGGTTAAGCACCGACATGTATATGTCAAGTATAATTGTTTAGAAACTAAAGAAAAAAAAAAGACGGGGAGAAACACGAAATAAATGAAAAACTGACAAAAAAAAAGAAGAGTGAGCAATGGAAGTGCAGCCACATTGCGTTTAATGTTTTGAATTTTGATTTCGTTTCAAACGCGGAGTATCTTAATGCTATGCCAGCCACATAGATATATTTAAAAATTTTCGTTGCTTCCTTCTTACAGGAAATGTGTTAATTAGACCGCATTGTGTTATCTATTTAATAAATAAAAATTTACCTTTGTTTTACATTACATTCCCAAAATTCCAATCAGCGACCTCAAAACAATTACATACGTTCATAAAACTCCTTTTCGGGAGAGTTCTCAGGTGAAGGAAAAAAACCATACACAGTTCCTGTGTATTTTGGCGGGACTGCATATTGATAATGTTTGCTTTTGCCTGAACATTTACTATAGTCTAGTAACACTTACAGCTTTTGTGATAAAAACTGTCACTCTTCATGCAGGGAGATCAAATTTCTTTTATTATAATTAGACGCATTTCATTGAATGATATCACCCTTCGATTGTGACTCAAATTCTACTGGTATCTTGTATTGTGTATTGATTTTGTTGGTCAAAAAATATGTGTTTATTACTAAAATTTGCACATTGCTGTAGATTTGTTTTAATTATGGAAGCTTTGTTCGTAATCTTACCCATCACTCACCTCTAGTCTTTCTTATTACAATCTTTTACGGAATCTAAATGAAATATCTTATCTTTCCTTACTTGCGTGACGCTAACAGCACACATAATAGGTAGATATATGTATAATATAACTTAATCGTTACGGCGACACATATCGGAACGAGAAATATTTTCCTTAACAACTATAATTTTGAGTTTCGCGCATTTGCGCTTTAAATTGGACAAACAACACAGCTGAAGCGTATCGTTTGCTTGACAACGCCGTATATGGACATTGCAGTAGCGGCGATTTCGACCGCTCTACAAAGACAGAAACGATTCAGAAGCACGGATCAAGTAAGCTTTACTGAATGAAGATATTGAAAAATTCGCGCATTTGCGAGAAACAAGCAACGCAGCTGAAACACGCCTTTTGCTTGAAGAGACCTACGGCGTATATCCACGTTGCAGTAGTGGCGATTTCGACCACTCTAGAAGGAGAGAAACGAATGAGAAGCCCGGAAAAGTAAGCTTTACTGAATGAAGATAATATGCAAGCAAAGCACAAGCTTAAGTTAAGGAGGCATTATTTATGTGTGAAATAAATTTTTATATTTCCATATCATGGCAGAATTTTAGAATGAGAGAAAATGGTTGCTGGATGCGTTGACTATGTAACTGTTAGAGAGATGGAAAATTAAAGAACCATTTGCGAAATTTTGCCTTTGCCCTGGATTGATGGTGGCGATGAGAAGTGCATATGTTTTAAAACTGTATATATTTCGAGAATTCCAAACATTTAAAAGCCGTTTGAGGAAGTCGTGTCCAACTAACTACGGACAGAAGGAAACGCATTCCGTCCGGTTGGAGTAGAAAGACATCGTATACTATAAAGTTGTGCGAAACGTTCAATGAACATTACTATCAATCTAACAAACATGAATTGCTTGAAAACCCACCAGAATGGGAGATGATCTCGGGACACAGATTAATGACTTGCGGCATATCACAATGCCTCGTGTTATCGCGTTTCCATAGACCAGAATACGATTCAAGCGCTGAAATGGGAGACTTGCTATCGTTCCCCGCCGTGTTCGCCAGATGTAGCCTCTCTCTCTTTCGATTATCACTTGTTCCAGTTCATAGGGCTTAGATGGACTTCACCTTTGAGAAAATGCATAGTTGATTGGATGAATGAATGATTTCGGTCTAAAGATATATGCTTTTGACGCTACGGCATTTATGTATTATTGACAAAGAAATTAAAGAAAAAAAACAACTACGAACTTTGAATTTAATATAAATTCGTCAGCGGTGTTATGAAGGATGTTGCTTTTCGGTTTTATTATGTTGCTGCATATTGGCTACAACGGACATATACGATGCCAAAGAATGCATTATGTAAACATTATTAAGAAATAAGAAGAGCTAAACAATCCACCACTATGTCGATAGGAACTTTTTTTTTCTTAAATAATTGTCATTCTTATGCTGTAATAAAGTGCCTGCTCAAGATTTTTCACTTAATTATTTTTCAATAATATATTTTGGTTTTTCAAAAATACTTCGCTTGAGTATGCCAAGAGGTTTCTTTTTTTGCATTTTGTTTTTCTCTTTGCGAAGCCATAAATTACATTTTGTGGTGGTTTTGTGTGAAATTCTTGTTTGTGGAACAATAGCCAACTTATTGAACACACAATGATTGCTTTTCTTTTAAACATCATGCCAAATGCCAAACAATTCTTTCTTTCCTTCTTTCGTTATGAATGTCCTTGAATTGCACTCTAATTTTTTGTTCTTTATCCGCACAAAACATCACTTTAAATAGGAAACTTTTGCTGGATTTGCTTTTGATTGTTTGGATTGTATTGTATATTATCGTTGTTTGGGGATTAAGACTAGGCAATGAAGTGTTATAAATAAAAACCTATTTCGTATTTGTGAAATGATAATAAGTAACAGCGGTCGTAGCAATGAATTTCTTTTATAAGTTGAATGAATATCAATGGATGCCGTGAATAGATATACTTTTTGCAATATTTTGATGTGTTTCAAGATCAAGCAGATTTTCAAACGTGAATAATTGAAAATCTTTAAATTAATAAAAACGTGTATGATAATATTTACTAGACATAATATGAACAGATGTTAGCCAAGAAAATATATTTATTGTACAGTTAGTTAAATGCTAGATGATGGTCCAAAGGAGTCATTTTAAGTGCTTTTTGATTTAAATTACCAGGAAAGATTGTCGTTATAATCACGAAATTTCTTAGGATTTTTCGACTTTTTATATCTGATATAAAATGCATTTATTCGTTAGCGGTTGTGTTTACACCCCTTCCCCCTTTACTTCTAATGCATCCAACCTATTTTATCCAAAAGCAGTTATTTTAACTGCTTGGGAAATTCCCGTTAACGGTTAGCATTTCGGCACCCGTGAAATTTTCCATTTGAACGTGCGCTATATGCATAGTAAACCAAAGGTCTCCATGCAGTGGTACTTGTGCTATTGTGCTTGTCCTACAATTGTTTATTTTATATCATTTGCGCCCTAAATTCAGAAAACAAAATGTCTAACGAAAATATTTTATTGAAAAAACTAACGAAACCTAAGACAAGAGTTCTGTCATATAGAATCATCTGGAGATAAAATGGCTAACATCAAAGTGAAGCATCAGAAACTAAAGATAGCGATGAAAAATCGACCATTGATGATGAAAATGAAAACGTCCACAAAAAACAAGGTGTTAGTTGCGAGCTTATTCAGACTCTGATAAAGAAACTGAAACACCTTTCAGAAGATTGAAACTGCTACTGTGCAGACAAAACAGATACTTCCACCATCTGAATAAATATAACCACCAATTTCAGAGATTGATTGGTACGCGTCTACAAATTGAATATAGTTTAGTAAGGTGCTCCGTCTTTAAATTTTACATCATGTCCTTGTCGCGGACGCTACACAGCGATTTCTCTTCCTTAAGAGTTTTTCAAACTAACAATCTTCCATACGAAACACTAAAGACTTTTAAATTGAATTGTCTCTTGAACATTGTAATTATTTCATTTATTTTTTTTGATTGAAATTTTTCCATTTCTTTACTTAAGGGGAAAATATTTAGGTTTATTATTATGCAAATGCTTCGGATTTGCTTTTCATATGACTTTTTCGATCAAATTCAAATTCCCTTCGAACAACTGTTATAATAGTTATCTAACATGTTATATGAAATGACAAAATATTTCGTTTCATTTCATTTCGATCTCTGCGGACACATATAATAAAGAAGAATCCTTTAATCAACTAACTGTTGTGAGATATCAAGTAATATGTCATTTAGAGAAGAGGGAAATTTTCGTATGAATATATATTCACAACAGAAAATATGTTAAAATTTTACAAACGTTTGTCAAACTATTTATTAGACTGAACACTGTAAGTATGCTTAAGTATTAGAGAAAAATCTTCCATTCAATCAGGTAAAAGATTCAATTCGAAAGTACCTTCCCCTCTTTATATACCCAACAACCAATATCTCTAAATTTGAAAAATTTTAGCGATTGTCATTGAAAAAGTTCGACTTAAGCCGGATATATTTTTTTTTATTCCTTCTTTCCCATAGCAAAGCACTGAGAATAATTTGTGTATGCATTTAAAAATTTTGATTAGTTTCCAAATCAACTGAGATATTTAATCATATGCAATAATAGCAATAGAATAGCAACCCCAAAAAGAAAATACATGATAGGAGATGATATCGTTTGCTCTTACATAATCAACAATCACCACCACCGCAAATTATTGCTTTAAGGCTACCGCATGCTACGTTATTATTGCTATTATATGCCTAACTTTGAGTGAAAATATTTTAGAATTTGAAAATATGAAAGCGAGAGGGTGAAAGGGTGCGGCACAGGGATGAAGAATTTCGTTTTTTTTTTAAATTTCATGTAAACAAATCAAATACTTGAAGTAAAGATTGTTGTGTTACTCATCATTCCTTCCGTCGTATTCATAATGACACAAAGACATTTTTAATTAGCTTATGCCTCATATTCTGAAAAAATATATAAGTATTTCTAAAGGTATGTGTATTTAAGCCTCTGAGTTTACAAATGAGAGAGAGAAATCTGAAAAATCTTTCTTTCTTATGTCCACTGAAGAAATGTCGTATTTAATGGTGTGCAGGCATATGGTGCTGGTCAGTAAGGTAAGCCAGCGCGGCTAAAGAATTCGCAGTTTGTTTGTTGCGTGAAAATTCTATTTTATCTCTGCAGAGCAATAAAACGTTTCTCAAGACCAGCTTGGAGCTATATGCAGTTGTTTGCCTTTTAATATAAAAACAATTGTTTTATTTTTCCATACCGAGCTCATAAAACATCGATTTAACCGTATACTGCAGTCATAATTTAAATCAACTGGATAGAAACTATAATACATATACGATCTGTCTTCATGTTGATGTTGGTTTTTACGTAAAAGGAAATATGGTCATACATACCATACACACCTCATCCAAGGCATAGAAGAGAGCGAATATTTCAAACACTAGTTGGGGAAAAACTATAAATTTATGTTAACATATCGTCATTATTTTAATGCTTAACATCACCCAACAGGTATCTCTATCTACTAGTATGCTGTTACTAAATTCTTCATAACACATGCAAGCATATACACAGTGAAGGATGGCTTCAGTGCCCGTTGAATGAATGAATGGTGGTATCGTGTATACTGTTTGAAAGATTCCCCTCCACTCCAACTCCTATTGACAGAAGACAAAAGCAAAAAAGACAAAACATTAAACAAAAAAACATTGATAGGAACCACCCAATCCATAAAAGGAAACAACAACAAGAGAATAAAGGTTTGCTGATATTATAATATATACTCACTCAAGGAGATAAAATATACACCTGCAAATAATAGGAATATATCAGTGTATCATAGCGTGTGTGTAAAGTACTTATTTGCAAGAATATGTTTTAGTTAAATATTTAGAGGAAAGTGTGCTTGCGCACCTGTAACAATTCTTCAAGTAGCTTCGTCATAGCATATGAAAAATTAGATTCTGTTGCTATATACACTACATTAAAGGCTTAGATCGGAAATATAAAGGTCGGTGGTTGCAGTATGTGTTTACAAGCAGGTTTTTTATGACAAATCGCTATTCTCGACTTTATTGCTTATAAAGACGAATGTGACAAAATCAATTTCGACACAGTATGCACAGCAGCAGAGTATATTTTATGTCAAATTTTTATCTATTTTGGTTCCATTAAAATTAATCGGATCTCTTCGTGGTATATGAAAATACTAGTTTTTGTGGAGACACATAAATGGTCATTAGGTGAAGGGCATAATCTTAAAAATGATGTGTTAGTATACCAACCAACCTCCAATTATGGGGGGTTCATCAGTATGAATTATGCAAAGATTTAATATTATCTTACATGCTGTACAAACGGAAAGACTTCAAGCTGAGTCAATATTTTTAATATTTTAGAAGAAAAAATACATCTCTCATTTTGGTATTTTTTTATAACAAAATGTCGAAGAATTTTGCATTCATTTTTCGTTGTATACATTTGCTGCTGCTATGGGATTTTTCTTATGTCAATATTATTACTTCATTGATAAAAATATTGTATTGCCAGAGTGAGTGTTGTGCATATTGCCACCATAAACATAATCTATCAACATCAATCATTGAATTCGTTGTGCCCAATGCTCTATTGACCTTTACTGGAGTGGACTATATCATCCCTATATATAAGGTTATGACAGTTAGCTTAATTGCAATCATAGTCAGACAACCAACTGGTTTAATTACAAATAGTAACGAATGTCTTTACTTCTAACATTCCTGGAAGCGAAACGTTTTTCATCAAAGAAAAGAAAATTAATTAACACGCGCTTCAAGAAACAATTTGTCCTGAGCGTTCGTTACATGCTTCCTATCTTAGTCTGAACTTGACCGCAAAGAAACTATAAATAACTTTTTTCTTATGTGTGTGTGTGTGTGTATAGCAAATTTTTACTAAATTCGTACTATTGTCATATCAACCAGAAACAGGTTTGTTTAGTAAATTTTGCAAACACAGTTGTGAATATGACAAATGTGTAATAGATAAGAAAGAGAGACTTTCAATGCGGCATATATATCCGGTTGCAATTTCCATTGCGATAGATCATTACTTTAGTTACGATTGGTGTACGGCCCATTCTGTAAAGACATAACTTAGAAGTCGGAGCTGTGTATAACCTTATTCCCATTTATTTCTGACCTTTAGCGGGCCACGACTCCAGCTAACGTTCGTCCACCTCAGGGTCATGTTTTTTATGAGTAGGTAACTTACGTTATAATAATCTAAAGATCAATCCTAACCATCAGAGTATTTACAAACGTGTCGCTGATCATAAGAAGGAAAGGCAAGGAAACAGTTACTTTTGAAGAATTATAAGTTCGCGTACTCAACGAAGAGCAAATCTGTGACGGTACTATCATTTACTTTATGATTTTCAAATTCAGCCCGTCGAGAATTAAATTTAGAAATAAAATACATAAAAAACGAATTTTTTAATAAGCTTTTATTTGTAAGTGGAACATGAATTTTGTTCTAATTACTTTTATGTGATTATATATAAAAATCTTGGAATTTTTCAAGATTCTTACATGTGAGAAATTCGATTTTTCAAACATCTCAAGCTCTTTTATACGTATTCACTTAAAAGTGATTGGAACAAAATTTGTTCTCTACTTGTGATACGGTCCATATTAAGCTTATGAGTATAACACCCGGTGAGACTTTCAATGGATTCACAGAACAATTTTCTGAAGCCATTTTAAGTTTGTATGACTATTTGTTCGACTAATGTCAGATCGAAATTTCGGAGATGTTTTGATCAAAATTTTGTGCACTGACTTCTCTTGGTGCAAGCACGAACATAGTCAAAAATGGTCTGGATAGGACTACTTTTATGAACACTCCTCATATATCGCTTTAATTTTAAAAAGTTGTTATATGAAAAATATTTCTTGTAATTTTTTTTTTTTTGAGTATTTGCGTTATCATCGAAGCTAAACATGTGTGCAAAATGTCAGTATGGTCCGACATTCGGAAGTAGCCGAAATTTCGATTTTAAAAAAAGTTCTAGCTATGTTGACAGTGAAGCTTATACTAACTAGAGGCGGAGGAATAAGCTGGACGGGGCTTGTAGTTTTATTCAACTTTCCAACGAAGGAAGCAACCTTTGTTTTTTCTTTTTTATTAAGTTATCTATTATTAGTTTAATCATAATACAGTTCAATGTCTACACAAATTATCTAATATTAGCTCAATGTCTACACAATTTTTTTTATTAAATTATCTATTACACTAACTATCCGCCGTTGCTGTTAGTTTAATATCTACACATCATTAGTTACTATTAGTTCAATATCTACACATTATCTACTAATAGTTCAATATCTACACATCTGTCGGTTCAATATCTACATAAATTATTTACTATAAGTTCAATATCTACACAAATTATCTACCATTATCATTAGAGTACCTGTACGTAAAAGATTAGCTGATTATCAATGATTTTTTCAGTCACTTGCATATTAACAGGCTATGGGCGGCGCCACAATGTCGTTTAGGTAGGTGATGATGGTATTATTACCTTTTTTTATATACAATATATATTTTTTTTCATTTTAACTCATGCATATTGGGAAAGATTTAATTGCAATTTTATCACTACCTTTTATTTCGTTTTTTTTTTCTTCTGCATTACATTTTTTAAATATATTATAGGATTATTGAACGAAGTTTTACTAAAAAGCAATTAACTAAAAATCACACATTCGGTGTGACAATGTCATCTAGTTTGTATGCCTGTCGTTATCTCACGATCAATACGTGTATAGGCGAGCATTAATATATAGCTAAGTTACGCCTATGCCTTTCGCGTTCTGTCATTTTGCAAAAGCTAATAAAACTGTCAACAAGCAGAACATAAAAAAAAAAGAGGTAAAATTTTATTATTGTGTTGCAACACAACTTTCACAAAATCGTTGTCAGTGGCCTAAATGGCCGTTACATATTTGTCAAAGAGTTGCATCACCACAATCATTGTACATGGTATAGTGTGCAGTGTAGTGTAGCGTAGTGTAGTCGTCCAAGCACTGGTGAACATAAACGCATGCACACATGAAATGTTAGTTTTGCAGTTAGTTTCATAATGGTGAGCGTTTGGTAATTTTACGCACATGTCAACCACAAAATTGACAATAATTCGGTTACTTTGTGTGCATATGCATGTTCTTGTGCATGCAAGCCTGTGTATATGTGTGCGCGTTTGACACTTGGCAATATACTTATGCGGTCAACATACGTAGAGACAACGCATACATATATATATATGTATATATCACTATACTGACTACAGAAAAACTAGAGCAATTAAAAATTTCGCTTTGACATCATAAGGCAATTATTTATTAGCCTTTCTTCTCTGCTTTTTTAATTACAGGCTCTCGCAAAAAATGTATATGATCGACCGACCTTATTGAAATTGAGAAAAAGAGACATTCAGGAGTTTTATTTAGAAGGAATGCTCTGAAGACTCTTGTTTGTTTGCGCCCTTGAGCCCAACAAAGAAGACCCTCAGTTGTGCGTTATATATAATATATGTTATAATATATATTATAATATATTTTATTATATTTTATATTATATATTATATAATATACAAGAATTTGGTCCTATAATCCTATTTCGAACACAAAGAACGTTGCTCCTTTCACTCATGTCTGTACCCGCCACCACCGAAATCATATTCATTTATGTACTCTTTGGTCATAAACGAGTTATGAATCCTTTAAGCATATCCTTGTAAGCGTAACATTCAGAAACAACATAAAGTCTGTATATTCTTGATCAGTTTGAAATTCGAAATATATTTAGACGTATCAGTCTGTTTATCTGTCCATTTATTCATCTGAGTGCCTGCCTAAATTGTGCAATGTCTGTGATAAATAATGTACTGACCGGAAGAATTAAAATACCGGCACTGAAAACTCTTGAATGCAAGATCAATTTGGTCGAAGGACTCGCCTACAGTACAGGATAAAACGAGAACACTAACGTTTTAAATTTTTTAAATTTCTACTATCCTGTAACTAACTAAATCTTGTACATTGGGAAACGCTCTTCCTCCCATAAAGCCAATATATACTTAATTGAATTAACATAAAAACAATAGTTGCACGTGAGTATTGGGGTCACTGCCATTGATCGATGATCGGAAAGGAAGCAGATTATCACCAAAACCTTTTTTTTTATTTTTCGTCAGATAATTTATAGAAAACTTTTCTTTTCTCCAGATGATTTTATCGGAATTTTTCTTTTCTTTCGATAATTTATCGAGAACCTATTTATAACATACGCTGATTGCTTTTTTTTTGTTAGGACAACGCGCATCTTAGTGAAGCAATAGAGTTTCAGATTTTTTTAATTAAAAAATTTTCAGCCTCTTTTATCCCTCTCTTAATGTATTTCTTGCCTTGGTTGCATTTTTCATCTTTCTTTCCTTGCATTCTCCGCTACACAGGTGACGATAATCTTTTTTCTTTCTTTTTAATTGTTTTATAGTTCATGTTCTATTGTAATTAATTTTAATGCATCGATAATATTCATAGAAAAATTAAAAAGAATATTTTTAAATTTACATTTTTGGATTTAGTCAAAATATGTATCACTTGAATTGAGGATAAATGAATGATACGATATTCCTTATATATAAGTCAGTATTGAACATAAACCGTATCGGTTAATTACATGGTTTAGGTATCTTTAGAAAGCTCTTTATAGAAAGTTTTCATAAAAAAGCTCTTTTTAAAAGGTTGAAAGTGAAAATTTTGTAATAGGTTTATAGACTTTCTAATGTATGGTCTTACATATACGGCAGATGCTTTGAGTAGCTTACGAAATTACATAACCAAGGGTAGAATTGTTGTTGTGTTGTAAATTTTCCAAAATCGTAATAGTCAAAGAAGAAATAAGAAAAAAAGTAACGATCAATACTTTTGTTGTCCATTTGTTTGAGATTGGCTTCGATTAAAATAAGGTTATGACAAAAATGGTTTAAAAACGTAATGAAATGCAAAATAAGAACATTTCTGATTTGGTATTGTTGAAGAATTATATTCGGCTGTGATCTTTCGTACCTAGCACGTTCATTTAAAAAAAAGTAATATATGAGGAGCAGTGAGCAGAAAATAGATATTTTCAACTTATTTTATACTGTAGGCGTTTTCTGTGACCGAGTTGGCCCAAAGTATATAAAAAGAACTTTCAGGGTTTTTATGCCAAATTTCATCAAGATATCTTAATATCTTTGTGACCGAGAAAATTGTTATCGTAGACATTACATAGACAGACAGACATACAGACAGACATACAGACATACAGACAGACAAAGACAGACATACACAGCCAGCCAGCCAGACAGACAGATACAGAGAGACGGACAGACAGACAGACAGACACAGGCAGGCAGACATATATAGACAGACAGACACAGACAGGCAGACAGACAGACACAGACAGACAGCCACAGATCTGTACAAATTTCCACAAATACTGCGCTAACAAACACACAAACAATGAAATAAAAATTTCCTGGTAACTTGGTAGAGGTTTGTGTGATGATGTTGCTTAGAATGCAGCTGAACGCCTATAATTTTGCAAAAAAAAATGTTCTTTCTCTAGTATTGCGACTCCCTAATGTTGTTTGTATTCCTTTCGGCAATATCTACACCACCACCACCCACCACCTTCTTGCCACATTTCGTGCAATGAGTAAGAACAGACAGCTTTACTTTGTCAATGAAATTGTGGAAAGAAAAAGAAAAAATATTTTTTGTAGAATTTTTTCATTAAGTTGCCATTAGTGTATTCAATCCTTTAAGCACATATTTATCCATTGGCGGATGTTTTTTTTTCCTTTTCATTAAACTCTGTTGGACCAACAAGCAATATTTGAGTCGTGCGTCACGCCTTTACAATGCTATTAAACGAGTAAATATATACACATTTGAACACATTTTATTGGTTTAGTTTACATTGCACTTCACTTTATCGCACACTTTAATCTAATATTAATCAAAATATTGAAAACGACATATTGTACGAATATATGTTTGTATGTTTCTCCTTGTTTGCTTTTGTACCGAAGAGGATATATATTTGCATATTTATGTGCTTAGAGAATAAGTAGAGTTGTTTAATAAGCAACTCGTGCATATTACTGACAACACGTGCTTGCATTCTATTGAATATATCAAGAATACCGATACCATTAACGAGAGAGAGAAAGAAAGAGAAAGAGAGAGAGAGAGAGAGATAGGGAGAGGGGACACGCTATCAATGCGGCATAACAAAGTCATTACTGTGCATGCATTCATATTGAACGTTTCAAGAAACGTTTATTGGTATCTTGCACCTTCGGTCGGTTGTAATAATAAAACAAAATTACGTGAAAATGAAGACCGTGGAAAATACTGCAAGGGGTCAAGAATTAAAGTGTGAAAGTGATTTCAAGTCAAAAGTGTACTTTTTTCCTTAGCTTAGTTAATCTCGTGTGCACACATTTGCACACATGCCGATATAATACTGGTAACTGCATTAGTTATTAGGCGTGGCAGCTTTCTCTCTGTTCGTACTACAATGGTGCACATAAAAGATACTCTCTCTTCAAGAGACATGTTATTCAAGTGTAAATTTCAAATATATTACTACTCTTCTCCACCTCCTATATAGTGCGGCATTATTACAAGCTCTCTTGTACCGATGGAAAGTGTAATCTAATGAAAGTTATGCAGCAATGAATTCTCTCTAATTGATCCATGAAATTACCAAACATCCTCATAATAATTGAAGGTCATTTAAATTGTATAAGGGGATGTTAAAAGCGCGGTTGTTTGTACGCACACTTGCCTCAGTATTGAAATAACCTTTTTAATCACGTTCACTGGTTATCAAGTGATTTTCAGGAAAAAAAAAGCGTGTCCTGTCCTCCCCTGACAAGTGTCGTGTGTTCAATTAAAATTTGTGCATTACTTTTTGACACTTCCCTAAGGCTACACAGATGGAAAGGCAAAAAAAAAAAAAAAAGTAGAAGAAATAAACGAAGACACATTATAAGCAAAACTAAAACTTGAACTCACATAAGAATATTTTTTTATAATTCAAAAAAAATTTTCGACTTTTTACTGGCCAATTCGAAGCCTGTACCTCTTGGATGATGATGATGAGTTCTTTAAACGGTTTGGAGATTTAATAAAAAATATACTAAGTAGTAGAAACGAAATTCCACGAAAGTAGTAACAAAAATAAAGGAAATAAGAATTTTAAGCGTTTAAGCATAGAGAACACAACCAATGTCTTAAAAGCCCTCATGGTAAAGCGCTATAAACACATTCGTTTCTTTAACTTTTATTATTATTAATTGCAGCAACGCAACTAACTTTACTTAATAATTAATAAATGAATATTTCAATTATTTTACGCTTCGTTACCATCATATGAGCAAGATCTGGTTGATCAGCTGATGAATTTGTGTGCACTATTAAGCCGACAATCAGTCAGGGCATTTCCCATTAACTTTTGTTATTCTTATCACAGTGCTCCAAACAAAACGAATTTTAGTTCATAGATGATCGTATTTATACAAGTTATTTTTTTCCCTAACTTTTGTCAATAGTTCCTGGGACAGAGCCTTAACCTCAAATCCATTGAAATGAAGTCAATCATCTGTCATTTTGCTCATTTGTGAACTAGCTTACCGCCTTTCTACTTCCAAAACAATGGAAAAATCTGAAAAATTCGTGATCGCAAGTATGGTTCGGTTCAATTCATTTTTAACAGCGATTAGCCAACGCATATCGCAGTGTAACAAATTTTATTAAACCATGACTTGAAGGTTGATCACAAAAATCCATGAGCAACTAACTATCAGATGAAGAGGTAGACAGACAATCTTAAATCGATTCAGCATATAATTCTGAATTGATCATTTCCTGGATGCCACAGACATAGATTGGCTCAAAGTTAATAAAACTCTATCCGCAAGTAGTGGATGAAGAGCGTAAAAATGTTCAAGTTCTGCACTGACAGCCTTTTGTCGTTGATTTGCTAATTTTAAAGAAGATTGTACGAACACCGACGCGTCAAATAAATGATTATTAAAGAGCACGTCAAAAAATCCTGAAAGTTATTCTGTATAACACAACAAGCGGGGTTGCGAAAGCTAGCATCCTAAAGATATCAAAATGCTTGTATTTAATCTACACTAAATGTAAATTTGGGTATAAAAAGGCAGTTTTCCTCGAACGCATATCGCATTAATAATTACTCACTAAGGAAAAACGGAAATATTACTCATTCAAAACTATCACGAAACTGTTGCCCCATCTACCGTATTTACTATACGTGATTCTAGCGACTATTTTTTGCAATTTTTCAGAAAATAGGCTACTACTTCAGGAACAAAAGAAGCTGCTACTTCAGGAACAAACGAAGCTACTAATTCAGGGACAAAAGAAGCTACTACTTCAGGAACAAAAGAGGCTACTACTTCAGGAAGAAGAGGCTACTACATCAGGAAGAAGAGGCTACTACATCAGGAAGAAGAGGCTACTACTTCAGGAAAAAGAGATTACTATTTCAGTCTACTACTTCAGGGAAAAAGAGGCTATTACTACAGTAAAAAACAGACTAGTACTTCTGTCAAAAGCAGGCTACTGCTAATTCAGGCGGCTTGAGGGAAAAACAGGCGGGTTCAGGGAAAAACAGGCGGGTTCAGGGAAAAACAGGCGGGTTCAGGGGAAAACAGGCGGGTTCAGGAAAGCAGATTTGCGGGAAATGATAAGCTCCTCTCGCAAACTGAAGTCTACTGTAAAGACTGACATATCGTTCATAAGAAGGGCGTCGAGTATAAATGATACAATTAGTATCATTATTTTATCATTATTTAAAAGAGACTGTATTGAGGAACAAATCCTAATTTTGCTGCAGAAGTGGAATTCCAAGAGTGGATCTAATAGTGCTGTTCTGTTTTAGAATAATTAGAACATCGCAAATCGATTCTTAAGCCGTTGGATCACGTTAGAAGTGCACCAAAGGAAAGTTCTTTTCAGCAAAAGTTCTTTCTGCGCGCAAGAAAACCACAAGAGCAATTGAAGAAGAAAACGATGCATTATAACGAATGACTGGGCCGTGAATTTTATTACATTAATTTTCACTTTTAACGAAATTTCTAAACTGACTTTTTTAAATTATTAATAATGGCCCCATTATATGCTTATAAAATTCCTACGCTTTATATAATACTCTAAAATAGCTGTAAAAGCTAAGGAATGTTTACAAACTATTATCAAAACAGAAGTGTTTTACACACATTGTGAATACATTTTGTAATTATTTCTTTGCCGCATAGTAACACTCACAACTTTTATTATTCTGCATTTGCTATTTGTTTATGTAGACTTGCAATAGTTGTTATTGTCGTCTACAAGAGAAATCCCATAAAATCAGTTAAAGTAAATCTAGGAAATGTTTTGAAAGTTTGTCTGCCTTGTGTGAATATAGAAATTGTTTTCAGTTTATTTTAGGTGACCCGAAGGCATAGTGACAAGTGCAAATGTTCGAATGTAGTTATTCACTTATTTCAACCACTCGCCCGCCCAGTCACCTACTCACTTACTTTCTCGCATCCATTCCATTCATTCATTCATTCATTCATTTATTCAAATTCATTCTTTCATTTACTTTCGTAACCAACTAAGCAACGATAGTTAAACCAACCGACTAACCAAGCAACCAACGAACCAATCATCGTTATCATCCCACATATTTCCGTTATATTTTACAGTTGTGCGGGTTTAAGACCATTCTACGATCTAAGGAAACTTAAACGAAAGACAGTCCAATATATGAATAGTTAATATTCGCAAATCTTTTTCCATTAAAATCAAACATTGTAAGTATAAAAGACTGTATAAGAAGAGCCGAAGGGAGAGGGGAGAAGTGCGTTTAGTTTGGCTTGATATAAATAGTATAAAGGCGTACATTTTTACTTTAAAAAAAAAAGAAGAGAAAAGCGCCCTTTACAGTACCGAAAGGGTTACACTTTGTATGTAAGCGATTCACCAAATACTGTGGTGGCTTGGTCGAAAAGGCCCTCCGGCAATTTTGTCATTCTTTTTTATATGTGCGTGCGCTGTAACGGTCTAATAGACCACAAATAATAAATAAAGTTCTCTGAAGAATTGTGAATAAACGTCAGTACGCATATTGCTTGGAAAGTTTTGAAATGCTCGAAACGCAACTCAAAGTGTGTCAACGCGTAATGTTAACAATTTGAGTCTAACACTTTTGTAAATTTTCAAGCTTAACGTAAAAACAAAACAAATGCTTGTGTCGACTTACGACGACGTTTGAAGTTATTTGAATAAATACTTCATGTTCGAAAAAAAACGTGCAAAATAAGTCTGACAAGGTCGACCATTAAATACTCTAACGTCACTTTGGCTAAAAAAAATTTTCATTTACTTTCTTAACAAAAATAAAAAATTTATACATCGTCCGTATGTTAAGATGTGGTTTTTCCAGGTACCGTAAACTGACAAAACTGAATTTTTCTGTCATATTCGTCAATTATTTCTGTCAAGGTATTAAAAACTAAAGTAATTTTTATGCCAAATAACTATTACGGACAAATTTTCACAATGAAATATTAAAGATTAGACCTTATTATATAATAAAAGGTGAGAACTTCCCTCTATGTAGTGACTTCAAAAAATAGACTTTCGTAATCCAATTTCAATATTATTAAATATCAAAATATCAATTTTTTACGTCAAATTATAAATTAGACTTGCCTTTCTCATAAGAGGGGGTTTATCAAAGAGTCTTTTCTAATATTTTCGACAAAAATCGGTAGGAAGTAACATTTTGGCATCTAAAATGTAAATAATAAATTTGAAAAATTTGGAGCGCATGAGACCATTTTTCGAACAATTCCCCATATAACAGTTCTCCCGGAAAGTAGACCTTTTTGCCAAATAAAGTACTAACTTTTAATAACTTTTGATGCAAATGACATGACATCGACATTGACATGAAAAGTAGACTACATATCTGTTTTGGACTCAACCTTATATAAGTGTCTTCACATCAAAATTAGGCCTTTAATATGTGACGACGAAAATTGTTCCGGAATAGTAATTTGACCAAAAAATAAATTGCACAAAATTTGAGCACCGAAGGTCTATTGTTTGAACCGTTCTGCATAAAAGGGTTCCCATGAGAAGAAAGTCTTTATATGAAAGCAAAGTATAATTTTTAACACTTTATGGCAGAAATAGTAGAAAACTAAAAAAAAAAATTAGACCAATTTGGGGCACTTCAGTTGACCATCCTTTATACTCGGTTCCCTTAAAAGGCTTTCGAGAAAAGCTTGCATTTACACGGAAGCAAGGGACAATTTGATATTTCTTTCTTAGTTTCAAAACAGCACTCAAAACAGTACTAAAAACAGTACTAAAAGCAGTACTAAAAACAGTACTAAAACTTTTGTACTAAAACCGTACTAGAATAGTACTAAAACAATACTAAAAACAGTACTAACAACAATACTAAAAACAGTACTGAAACCAACCAATGCTGGTTAAGGCGGCTTGTTGGAAACTTTGATTGTGTGGTATTTTCGAACACTCCAGTGTCTAATAATGAATGTGAGAATTAACAATAAAGCATGAATTTCGCAATAGAGGGCAGGACAGATTGATGTGTACGATATTAAAATATTTCCAAATATCAAACTTAATACCGGTGGCTTTTATAACTGTCACGTGAGCTCAAGGGTATATTCCTATCAAAGTTTGGACAATACCTAGAACGAAGCTTCCCTGCTTGAGCTGCAATAAATTGTGAATCGATCGATGCAAGTCGAGGATATATTCCTATCAAAGTGTGGGCAATACCTTGAACGTAGTTTCCTGCAAAAATTCTGAATCCATTTATTTATGTCTCTTTGTCCTCGATTAATTAACATCTGTTAGTATTTAAAATTGCCCAAATCAATCAATGCGCCTGCAATACAACATAACACTTTCATTTTCTCGGTTGTTTGCTCATTACTGAGATTGCAACAAATACAACTCTGGTTAAAAAGGAAACAAAATTAAACCTCGATGCCTATTTTCTCCAGATGATCTTGCCGTGTCTGTATAAAATCGTATAAAGTATAGAAAACCGTTTAGACTCACGTTCATTTCTTTCTTTTTCGCTTTATTTTTTTTTTAAAGAAAAGTAATAGGTGCAAAGATTCTATGTCGAACCTCATAATAATTTTCTCATTTATTGCCTAAGGATTTTATTAAATGAAGAGAAAGGATTTATATCGCATACAATGCATTTAAAGTTAAAGGCAGAAAATCAGTCCCATAATAGAAAAGACAGCTACTATTGGATTTTTACTCACATATTCTTTTGTATATCCTTTTTCATTTGTATTGAAATTAACTCTCTCTTCATCGAATTGGTTTGTACTGAATGATCTAATATTGTTATTATCTATTATTCGAGACATTTATCATCAGCATATTTGACATGTGTCATGTAACATACTTTCGCTAATATTAACTTAATTAAGGCTAAGAGTTAATTAAGAAACAGTGTCTGTCAATATTGCCTGATTATTTCTACACTTAAGCAACAAGAGATGAAATAATGCCCTGCAGATGACAAAAACATTGTTAACGCTTTCATCGAAAAAAAAAAACATTTGAATTGGGTTTAATATTTTAAATTAATATGAAAATTGATGAATTCATTCATTTGAAATCGAGTCATCAAAAAATGTAGAACTTTAAATTTTGAGGCCATAAAAGTTTGATGATGACACTGAGACAGTAATAAAAATTGAAAAACAATAGTAAGAAAAAAGAATACCAGACACGCAAGCTTCTCATGCAGAAGAAACAGCCTTAGAGAATAAGGAAAAAAATTTTTATAGCGAAATTACAAAACAATTGGCAACAAAAATGGGCAACAACTGCAGCAATTAAGATGCGATAAAACCCAATAAAAACTAAACCTACGCAAACACAGAGGTTAGACAACCATATGAATTACAATGTACTTCACAAGGAAGCCCTCATATATGTCCGTGTATATATATATCAGTATCTCTTAGCAATGTATATGGCCGACCTCACTAAAGCAAACAAAGTAAACGACGAGAGAGACAGATTTTTTAATTTATTTCTTTTTGAAAAAACTTGCAAAAAGCAAAAGTCAACACAACACAAACTTTATGTAATAAAAACTAAAACAGTAAATGGTTAGTTAACCTTATCTCCGCATCTTAGGCCGAATTTTGAACACATTTTGTTTAATAAAAATTAATGTTCGCGAAAAGCTCGAGATCTGCTAGAGTTATAAATCTAATAACGACCTTCGATAGATTTGCCTAGAGGACAGCTGTTTACATTCGGCTTAGCGAGATATAAAAAAAAGAGAATTTTTCTTTTCAGCCACCTCACGTACGCCATTTTCCCAATATTCTTTTCACTTCTAACACCTTCAAGTCATCGGATTCAAAGTTTTCTTTTAAAATTCTCATCCTGACTTGGCAATTATCCCAAATATCCCAGACAAGGGTTAATACAAGCAACGTTAATCAAATAAAATATATGGATGTTTTGAGTTTACAAGTCTCTCGGTTAAGACTTGCTACGCTGACGTTGTCTCTGGTTTGCAATAGAAATCATATTAAATCGAATGAAGAGCGGTTTAATTGTTGCAATCGCCCCGTACGTTTCTCTATATATTTGACTTTTTTTAGTTCTTGTAAATTCAAACTGCGGAAATTATTACTGATTATGGACGAACCATTGCACATTGGGTAGGGAAATCATGTATCTGGGTGCACAGATCACAAACGGCCAGATCTCGACCTCTTCGTGGTCCTAACTATAAAAGTCATGGTTTCTTTGATTTTCCATGACGGCTAACTGAGATTAAGGTTTTTAACTACTAATTCCCGGCGACGGATATTTTTCTGGTTGTATGCGGAAGCTCGAGGGTTGTATCTTCCCGATAGTTTTCTACTATTTAGGCCATAATATCTTGTATCTTATTACTTCATATCTATGACTGTTCGAGGTAGTAATAGAACTGGTTGCACTAAAAACGTAAGCTGATGTGTCGATGTCTTTCCAAGTACATAATAATCAGAAAAATTAGGTAGTGAGTCGTTCACATCCGAATCAGTGCACATGGATTAAAGTGAACAAATAAGTCCTCGGGGATCAGGTGTCCGAGTGAGGAAGCTCTTCGTACTATGTACTAGGCTACGTCTACAAACTAAGAGAATGCCTTACTGTCTGATTGATGGGAACGGCCCTTCGGGGAGTTTCGAGGCTGGTTGTTGGTAAATGAGCTGGATTAACCCTCTGACCAGAGGGAAACAATGGTCGGTACCCAAGGTGTTTGTTCTGGTACTTCAGGAGTTGAGGGGCCCCCCCTTGTGGGGATTGTTCCAAAGCCTGGAGGGCACGAGTGACGCATTTCCACTACGTGTGCCAACGGGCACCGTGAGGTTATGCCTCCACGGCGAGACCCACGTTAAACGCTGACACACACTGTACTCAAACACGCCTTTGGATATGATTTTGGACGATGCTGTAGAAAATCGAATAAATTATTGCGTAACGGTTTGATCATTACTTCAAGCAAAATTGCTATTCATGGGAGGTCGAATGGCAATAAACGACAATATGTACGATAGCGACAAAACTGCGCTCGATCCCAAGTGCGACTGAATGTTAATCGTGAAGTGGGAGAACAATTCTACAAAAGCAATAATGGCGACTCCGGCCAACCTTATTGTATGATAATCGTTTTTCGTCGCAATGCTATTAGGAGCCACACTGGATTGTGTGAACATCTGTTGGCCTGAAATGAAATTGTTGAACGCGATGCTATTTTAGTCGTAACTGCCTAATTGTATGGATCTCTGGAACAAATAATCATACGGCCTATATGAGAAACAACGACAAGAATGCATTGTGTTCAAATATGCGTGGAAGTAGAGATTGTATCAACATTAGCGGTAAAGATTGGTAATGATATCGCGTTAATAAAACGATAAACGCAAATTCAAATTCTTCTTCTCATCATGATGATCGCTTTAAATTGAACAGATATTGAACAGATATTGAACAGCAACTGAACAGCAATTGAACAGCAATTGAACAGCAATTGAACAGCAATTGAACAGAAATTGAACAGAAATTGAACAGAAATTGAACAGAAATTGAACAGAAATTGAACAGAAATTGAACAGAAATTGAACAGAAATTGAACAGCAATTGAACAGCAATTGAACAGCAATTGAACAGCAATTGAACAGCAATTGAACAGAAATTGAACAGAAATTGAACAGCAATTGGCTTCAACAGAGATTGGCTTCAACAGAAATTGGCTTCAACAGAGATTGGCTTCAACAGACATTGGCTTCAACAGACATTGGCTTCAACAGACATTGGCTTCAACAGAGATGAACAGAGATGACCAGAGATGAACAAATGGATGGATGAACAAATGAACAGATGAACAAATGAACAGAGATGAACAGAGATGAACAGAGATGAACAGAGATGAACAGATGAACAGTGGATATGTGGATATGTGGATATGTAATTACTCTGATACATTCACCTTAAATCAATACATGAATATTTTCAAATATTTCATAAATAATTTTTTGTTGAAAACTTCCATTTACGGGTCTAAAGTTTCCGTTTGCTTGTCTGGCTATGTATTAACGAGCATTTCAAATTAATTATCAGTTTTTAAGACAAACGATATGTTTGTCGAAAAAACGCCAAAATGCTACAATATATCCCGATTACGTTCGCTTTTCTCTTCACTAAGCGATACGTATGAGATTGAAAGCAATAAAGATTTTTTCGCCCATCTGAACAATTTGTAGAAAAAAAAACAATGGCATACACCAATTTAGATAGATCCACCCAAACTGATATATGCTTTTGTTCGTCTATTGTTTAACCAACACATCGCAATTTGGAGGAATTTTTCTTTGCCCAAAGAATGGTATGAAAGTCGATTGCGGATAAAAACATCATATCTTACGAAAAATATCTAAAAATTGATTGGAAAAAGGTAATTTTCACTTTAAAAATTATGTGAAGTAAAATTTCTTAATTAAAGGACACCCTATTACTTGCCTGGCTTTATAAATTTTATTCGATTTTATTCAGTTCCACCTTTTGTTGTTCGGTTTAACAAATTCACTTATTTAAATTTTGTTAGCTACAGATATATTCGCTACACTGCTAACGTGAACAATACGAGTTGAATAATAAATACAACAGAGAGAAAAAAAAGCCTGCAATCAAAGAAGGCCATAAAACAATTATTATTGTCTGAAACAACAGCTAACATAAAATACTAACAGCAACAAATTGCCAATTGAAACGTAAGAACTGGGTTGCCCAATATCCTCAAACCTCTGTCGTAATATCGGTAAAACAAATACATGTGTAAAAAAATGTGTTCCTATATATAAACGCACATATATATACCTACATATATATATAGACATATGCGGAGAGAAGTTGTCCTTAACAACGTCAGTAACAAAAAAAGTCATTAAAATTTTCCTATGAACACGAGTGAATGTAATTATTTTTTTGTTTCTGCTTTATTTTTTTGCGTTTTTGTTTTTAATTTAAAATTTTAAAACAGAATAATTTTTTTTTGTTTTGTTGATTCATGAGTTGCTCCGTTATTGTGTTACTTGCATATATACACACAAATGTGGTGTTTCTGGTAACTTTTATATATTCTTTTACTAATTATCTCTACTGTTGTCGGTACACGATAATTAAAAATCTTTGCCATAAATATACAAAAAAGTCTCCAAAGCTATCTTTTTCTCTTTTTGAAAAATTATAAATAAAGATTTTCATGGTCATAAAATGAAGAAATTATTTTTATTAGACTCTGAAAATCATACACAATCATTATGGAAATATTCTAGATTAAGATCAGAAATTTGAAAAGGATTGCTTTGTTCATTTGAAATTACTTTATAGGCATGTTTTCCATACTTAAATGAACTTCTTATAAAGAACGGTAAGTGATCTTGTGTAAATCCATTTCACTCCATTCAACTCTATTTCCAACTTTACAATTGATATCGATTCAAATCGCACTTTAACGTGCGCCGCTTGCTTTTTCGCGATTTGAAATGATCACTATATCGTGAATTGCCAAGAATTGCTTGAGTATTTCGTGAAAAAGACAATTTTTAAAATAAATGTTAAAAATTGGGGGGGAAAACATTTTCACTTGAGAAAGCCGAGGGATCCTTTAATCAGTTGTAATTTCTTATTTTCCAAAAGAATTTCCGACCAGGTTCAAGAAAACAAAGATGAGAACAAAAGAGAAAACAAAAGGTGAAAACAAAAGGAGAAAACAAAAGGAGAAAACAAAAGGTGAAAACAAAAGGTGAAAACAAAAGGAGAAAACAAAAGGAGAAAACAAAGGTGAAAACAATGGTGAAAACAAAGGTGAAAACAAAGGAGAAAACAAAGAAGAAAACAAAAGGTGAAAACAAAGGTGAAAACAAAAGGTGAAAACAAAAGGTGAAAACAAAGGTGAAAACAAAGGTGAAAACAAAGGTGAAAACAAAGGTGAAAACAAAGGTGAAAACAAATGTGAAAACAAATGTGAAAACAAAGAAGAAAACAAAAGGTGAAAACAAAGGTGAGAACAAAGCTTACCATATCCTATGGATGTTCTTCGTAATATGTGCAACAAAGTTGCCCATTTCTGGTTGGTGCACGTTACGCCTTGGACTTCGCGAAACCATTGAAGATACAGACTGTACATATTCCACTGAAAATATGCTCTTTCACACAATAGTCCAAAACGAAAGCCAGATGATTCATAATGCGTAAACTTTACTAGTTACCGAGAAAGTTATTTTCTCCCAGACGCGGTGGTTTTCAGAAAAAGAGTACATTTACCTTATTTATTTTCTATATTCCCTTATTTCTATTTCTTTAACATTATTTTAATTGTTTGCTACGAAGGCTTATTTACTTGTACTAGGATTCGTTTGAAGGTTTGACATACCCAGGTTCAATGTCCAGTATGATAGACCACACTTGAATTGCGATCGAGGCGTGGCCACAGCTACATTCAATATTCGATCGGTAAAGGCATAACCACTTACCGGTAAAAACATAACCACTTGCCGGTAGAGGCATAACCACACACCGGTAGAGCATAACCACATACTGGTAAAAGCGTGACCACTTACCGGTAGAGCACAACCAGTTACCGGTGGAATACAACCACTTACCGGTGGACCACAATCGCTTCGCAAGGCTTCCGCCCACATCTTAGGTCTTTTCTACTGTGACAGCGCTTTTACACATGGAGAATATATCCCCTGAGCCGCGAATCATATGGAAGAAAGAGTAGATTCGACAGCGAAAGAAGTTACCTTGACCACGTATTCATTTCGAGATTTATTCATCTATGTTGGGACTGCGCCGCTAGGGGTCTTGTTCCAAACTGTTTGATTAATTTTTATTGCATAACACTGCTCGCGTCTTCCTTCTCGTACCTACTATTTAAAGCTTGTAATTATTTTACATACCCGCGCGTTTAACGTTAAGTTTTAGAATTTTATTAGAACATAGTTATTTAACCAAACTGCGTAACAGACAAGAGAGAAGGAGAGAGAGAGGGGAAGAGAGAGCGAAGAAGACAATTTGAAAAATTTCTAGAATACGAGAGGAGCATAAAACCTCAATAATGAATTTGACACAAACCATAAATAGCATTTAAAACTAAAACCAATTAACAAAATGTAATAGAAAACGGTATGTAGAGCAAGAATTGAAACAAAAAAGGAAAATCTAAATGAAATGTGCTACACACACATCGGGCATAGCTAGAGCAAGTACACAAAAAAAGGAAAGAAAAAAACGAATCAAGTCAATATCGCTACAGCAACATACCAAAGACACCGAGCAGTCAGTTAGTTATCCACAGTTGGCAAAATGCAGCCAGCTAAACCAGCCAGAGCAGTAAGGTACCAACAGTAACAACACCAAAAATTACCAAAAAAAAAAAAAACAAAAGAAAAAAAAAGGGAAAACTAAAAATAGTGTCAATTGTTCTGGTGATTACTTGTCATTGCAATAAACCCATAAAAATGGAGAAACCCCTCTGAAAATAACGAATGTATACACATATGTGCACATACAAATACACACTCACGCACACCGCTATGTATCAACAGCGTTCTTATATTGAGAGAAAATATGTAATGTGAGCAATTGCATTAACCAAAAGCAACAACAATAACAAAAAAAAAAAAGACAAAAACCGACTGGTGCTACACACACCACAAAACGTAGAAATATATTCGATTACTTGGTTATAACGGATAAATGCGATGGTGGTGTTATTGGTATTGGTATTGCGTTTTCGAATTGCTGGATGGTGGGTTCAAAGGTACACTGTGCAATGACACTTGCCCGACGTGCGTGTGTGTGTGTGTGTGTGTGTGTGTGTATGTATGCATATCTCTGCTTGAGTGTGTGCATAAAAAACAGACAAAAGAATTGTGATGATGCTGCAATTTTGTTTCAAACAAAACAAAAATGGAAGTCCACAACGCTGTACGCTTACAGACATATATATCGGAAACATACACAACCGCATACGTATGGTATATTCGAACAATATTTGTCACAGTGATTCAATGGAAACAAAATTGTATAGGTTTCATCCGTAGAACCCTTTTGCACTTTTTGTAAATCCTTCGTTTTGTTTGTAACCCTTTACATAATTAGTATATCGAAAATACAAAAAAAAAAGCGAAAGGTTTAGCACTTGGTCGTAAGTCAAATTTTTCAAATATGTGAAGCATTTTAGCTATAGTATGTGTGTCTAGGTTTTCTAAAGATTCTAAAGATCGGTTAGACAATGCGTTTATTATCTTTACATTTCATATCGTTAAGTAAAGTAGCGGGCAAGGTTGTCAGAATTCACAATTCTGAACTTGCAGTGAGATAAGCTTGGCCGCTTGGCGGAATTTAAAGAAGGCTTAGAGTCCGTTGTTACTGAAAATTATTAGAAACACGGAGAGAAATTGGAAGAAACTAACACAACAAGGCTAAGAAACTAACACAACAAGGCTAAGAAACTAACACAACAAGGCTAAGAAACTAACAAGACTAAGAATCTAACAAGACTAAGAAACTAGCAAGACTAAGAAAGTAGCAAGACTAAGAAACTAGCAAGACTAAGAAACTAACAAGACTAAGAAACTAGCAAGACTAAGAAACTAGCAAGACTAAGAAACTANCAAGACTAAGAAACTAGCAAGACTAAGAAACTAGCAAGACTAAGAAACTAACAAGACTACGAAACTAACAAGACTACGAGATTAACAAGACTCAGAAACTAAAAGGATTCTTTAAGAAACTAAAAGACAGTCTAATCTAATAAGAAACTAAAAGACTTGGTCTAGTGTAGTAGGAAACAAGAAATCTCATCTGGTAGAAAACGAGAAGTTTAGTAGGAAACGAAGACTTTACCCTAGTGGGAAACGAGAAGTCTAGTCTAGTGGGAAACGAGTCCAGTAAGAAACGAGAAGTCCAGTAAGAAACGAGAAGTCCCGTAAGAGACGAGAAGTCCAACAAGAAACGATACGTCTTCTAATTAGCATCATTCAAAAAAATTGCTCCTCTTAACAACAGTAAATGGGATTTACTAAAATTACTAATTCAACACAATTATGTTAAGAAGATAAGCATATTAATGACCCTTGGTTTATCTGAAAACAACGATGTTGTTTCCGCTTTCTGCTGTGTTTAGCAATTATTGAGAGAAAACAACATCTTTGGTTAACCACAGTTACCGTCTTCGTCGCACTGCAACAATCCACTCTGGCTGAAATAGCAATAAATGTCATCGCACAGCATTTCCTATAATTCAAATTATAATAATTGCCTCTGATAAAAAACAAGATTACAACAACAATAAAACCGCATGGAAAACAAATGAAAGGGGAAAAAATGTATAGGCGAGCAATGCTTGTTTTGGGAATATAAAACCCACACCTCATCCCTTTTTTCTACAAAGTATACACATAAAAAACATTCTGCAATTTGCCACAATAAAAACAAAAGGCAAGAAAAAGCTGGGCGTTACAATAGATATAAAAATACATCACACATAGATAAATGGCTCTTAGTAGTATTAAGAATTTTCTTCAATTTTTTGAAACATGATAATCCAGTACAATATGCATCTTTAACCAGGGAGAAAGAAGAGTTCATATAATAATCCGATAATTCAAAATATATTGAAGTAGTGTGTGCGTGCTGGTATTCAAATTCATAGCATTGTTGGCGATGAAGCGTTTTAGAAGAATTGAGAAGAGTTATATCGTAAAGAATCATTTCTATCCACTAGATGAATAAGAAAATTTACAATCCCCAAGAGTTAGTTACGTCTTTATATCTTCGGATTTCCCAAGCAATCAGTCAGAACAAGAAACCATTATTGCGATAATCGTGGAATATACAATTTTATCATCAACAAATAATCTCTACTTAACTAATCATATTAAAATCACAATAAATCTCTATAATAATTTCTATGTAAAAAATGTAGAGCACTGAATACACACGACAGAGAGATGTTTGTTGTTTATGAAAAGATCATGCAAAATGAAAAATTATGTAAAGCTTTGTTCAATTTTGAAATTGCCCATTACCGGTACTTTTATGACAATGTGTTACAATATAAAATAAAAATTGAACCGGTCTCTTTCACAAGCTAACTCATGCGCCACATTGTACAACTTTATATACATGTATAGTTACTGATAACCATTAAAATTCTAACGAACTTAGTGGGTGTACATACGCCGCCTTGCGATGAATATAAAAATTTGTAAAAGCGTTGCGTTAAATTTTCATCTAACTTATCATTGTCTTTCTATGGCTTTTTACATAGTTGACTTTCATGTTAACCTTTTATATTTCGATAGTAATATTAGCAGGAGCCTTTATATTATACGCCTGTTATCGTTAACATTTTAGGTAATTTATAAAATCTTAAATGGCTTTATTTTATTTGAGCGTAACAACACAAAGAGTTCAATGCCATAAACATCAGCCGGCTGTATAACACTTCGTGCGGATATGCGTGAGAAAATTTTGCTCAATAAATTTTTATTTAGCAAGAGTTTGAGAAAAGAGAGTAGAAGTAGATGTGTGATGTGAGGAGATTTGTGTGTCTAACTCTAACGAGTAAATGTAAATTGCAATCGTTACAAATGCAAGGCATGCGCAAGATATTACGAAGAGAAATAGAGAGGGAGTATGTCATGCATGTGTTAAGCAGAGAGCATCTTCTTAACCAGTTGTACACAACATACAAGGGTTGTTTATAATCGGAGAAAATGAATGTTTTGATATCAAATATTTATAGTTTTCTACTTATAGCAATTGTGAGTTTCTATCTTTGCTTTTCGGTTCCTTTTTTTTTTTTGGATAAAACTCAGACAGATATATATATATATATAAATATACATATATGTATGATTGTGGAAAAGAAAACAATTTCTATGAGCGGCGAGTAACGAGTAATGAAACGAATATTCCCTAATAAGAAACACAGATACAATCGAACAGTTTACTAGCGGTTGTCGTGTGAAACGGATGCATAATAACGGTGGTCGTTATCGTGGTCGTCTTGTCGTCATTGCATTTTCAAAGAAAAATTACCCATAAGTAAATGAAGGCGTGTTTTAAACATAAACATCATAATAAGTTTTTAACATGAACTCACGGAAATTAAAATTAGTGATTTAAAATAATAAAAGAACAATGAGATAAAATCAATATATATATATATATATATATTAATATATATAAATAAATGCATATACATATATATATATATACAGCAGACAAAATCTTTTTGGTGAAAAAGAAAAATATTTAACAAGCAAGAGAAAAACTTGAGCTAAGCATAATAAAAAAAAAAGGGAAGCAATTTTTCAATATCCGTTGGGAGACAACAACAGTAGCAACGTATAATAAAAAGAAAAAAAAACTCCCCATATCTTACTCTGTGTGCCACGCATACAAAACAAAAGCCAGGAAAAGAGGAAAAAGCAGCAAAAATTTTTGGGTGACTTTTGCTTTATATGTTTTTGGCGTCAATGTGATGCTGCTGTGTGCTCAACTCACTGTGCCGTATATTCAGCTTTCGTTGTTATGTTATTGTTGTTGTTTGCCATTTGCCTTACTATCACGAAAGTGAGTCAGTAGTCAGTGTGTATTTATTGGGGCAGAGGAATAGAGTAATATGTTCGACTCCCCACTAAGGGGAACGGTAACGTGGAATTAGAAATTACGCTATATGAGGAACTGATAGGATTATTACAATAACAATTAATATTGCGCGAAAGTTGACGAATTCGTCGAAAAAAGTAAAAGTAAAAAGAAAAACTGATCAAAAATTTCTTCGAAACAATGTTTGCGTGCACAAAGAGTTATCGATTACAAACAAAATAAATACGAAAACAAAAAAAAAAAAAAAGAAAAAAGGTAAATAAACCAATAACATATCAACACAACGTGAGTGGATACACGAAAGTGTCATACAATAGCTTATGTATATACTCACGCACAACAAATAAATAAATAAATACACGCGCTTGAGTATTCAATTTACAAAACCGCTCTCGAGATTTAATGGAAAAACTTGTTTAAAAAATTCTATATATATATATATTTGTGTGCGTGCGTGCGTTCGACGACATGAATTTTATAACGGCGATGTTTCCCATTTCTGACATATAAAAAATAAACCAAACCAGTTATTGTTATCACATTGCATTGCGCGTAGGCGTATGCTTGCGTATAGTAAACCAGACTTTTTTCGTATTTACTTTTAATGCAATTGCAACAGATCAACAAAAAATGAAAAAATGAATATAAAAATAAATCAACAAATAATTAAAATGCTGACAAATAAAATTAATTCTTCTATATTTAATATCATTAACGGTTTTAAACTGTTTTAACAAAAACAAATAAAAAAAATGCTTCAACACCAACAACTACAGCCACCATCATACCACATCAACTGTTTACTTGACAAATAATTGTGTTTCGAAAGAGTTGCATCGAAACATTTTCTGCCAACGCGTGTTATTCTGATTTTTCTTATTAAAAAAAAAAAAAAAAAAAAAAAGATAAAAATAAAATCGCGTCTATATCTTTAAGTTGGCATCTACTACACATTCGTTTTTTCATCATGTGCACACGTCGTCAAATTAGAAGCGAAATAATCGATTTGCAAACAGTTTACCCGCAATTGTGCATCACGTAAAATACAGTCAGTGATAAAGCAAGCACACAACCCGGTAAAGATAAAACGACAAATGGCAACGTATTCTCTTGCGATATTTCGCTAATTTACTTCTAATTTCCTCCAACTATAATAAACTATCCTAACAGGTAAGGCTTTCACTTAAGCAAAAAGTCGTAGAATTCATCTCTTAAATTTTCGTTGTTTTGTCAGATGGTATTTAGTAAGAAATAGGAGAGAAATCTTATGACGTACTGTGTCATAACATGTTTACAAATCAGATATATATTTCATCATTGCGGCATATTTCGAATGCGTAATATTCGTATCTTTCGTTACAACAATTAAAAATAAACATTTGGTAGATAAAATTAAACGTGACGCACAATAGTGAAAAAACTACTGAATCTACATCAAGGTTTAGCAATGTAAAGAAATATTCAAAAATCAAGGTTAAGTAAAGTTTTAACTAGGTCTTGACTAAATCAAATAAGCCTTAACGAGGTCTTGACTAAATCAAATAAGTCTTAACAAGGTCTTGCCTAAATCAAATAGGTCTCAATTAAGTTTTGACTAAATCAAGCAACCCTTAACTAGGTCTTGACTAATTCAAGTTAGTCTCAACCAAGTCTTTGACTAAATCAAATCAAGTCTTGACTAAGTCTTGACCAAGTCTTTGACTAAATCAAGTCAAGTCTTGACTAATTCTTGACTAAGTCTTGACTAGGTCTTGACTAAATCAAGTAAGTCTTAATTAAATCTTGACTATATCAAGTAAGTATTAATTAGGTTTTGAGTACTTCAAGTAAGTCCTAACCAAATTTTTACAAATCAAGTCAAGTCTTGACTAAGATTTGACCAAGTTTTCACTAAATCAAGTCAAGTCTTAACTAAATCTTGACTAAATCAAGTAAATCTTAACTAGATCTTGACTAAATCAAGTAAATCTTAAGTAGATCCTGACTAAATCAAGTAAATCTTGAACAATACAAGTAGGTCTTAACCAAGTTTTTGACTAAATCAATTCAAGCCTTGACTAAGTCTTGACTAAGTCTAGACTAAGTTTTGACTAAATCAAGTAAGTTTTAATCAAGTCTTGACTAAAAGTCTTGTCTTAGTTAAAGCCGACGAAATTTTTCGAACCAACCAGAAAAGAAGTTTCTCTCTTCTTGAATTTGTTGTTCGCTAATTATTTTATTTAAACATTATTGATCTGACGCAGGCAGATTATTAAATATACCATAATACTATACTGCTACATTATAACTTCTTCGTTTAATACAAATTCTTGATCCTAGTTGCTTTATATAAAAGCTTACTTTTTATTAGAACTCTTAGATGGTTAGGGTTCCAAGAAAATAGTAGAAATAGAAGAAATAGTAGAAATATTATTTTGGACGAACCATCCCATCATAGAATACTAAAAATTAAATCTTCCTCATTTTTAATAAAAAGTGCACACTGCAGAAGGATATCAAAATTTCTGCATTTTTTGCAAAGAGAGAATTCAAAATACCTTGACCTTAAATGATTTTTTTCAGCTATTGAATAAGAAGTAAATTTGCTTCAGAAGGCGATTCGATTGACTTTACTTTACTCTGTTGCGGACCATAAATAAAATAAAAATTTAGTTTAATAAAACGACGGTAAAGTAGTAAACTGAAGTTTGCTTTAGTTGCAGTAAGAAAATTTTCGATTCGTTTATACTTTCTTACGCACGTGATATATAACGTATAGATAGAATCAAATTGAAGAAAATGATGAAATACATCTGTAATCTAATTTTCTATATTATAGTCATCACACCTTTATCGTAAAAAAAAGAAAGGAAATGAAAAAGTGGGTGCCGGTCGCCTTCTCCATTTTCATGCATGTATCGTCATAAGATCAGAATCTTTCATACACACAAAGGTCTTTCATACACACAAAGGTCTTTCATACACAGAGGTTTTTCATACACACGAAGGTTTTTCATACACACGGAGGTTTTTCATACACACGGAGGTTTTTCATACACACGGAGGTTTTTCATAGACACAATTTTTCATAGACACAATTTTTCGTACACAAAATTTTTCATACAAAAAGCCCTTTTTTACACAGAAAGATCTTTCATACATCGAAAGATCTTTCGCATACAAATACCACTTTCATATGCAAATACCACTTTCATATGCAAATACCACTTTCACACGCACATCGAACTTTCATACGCACATCGAACTTTCATACGCACATCGAACTTTCGTACGCAAATCGAACTTTCGTATGCAAATCGAACTTTCATACGCAAATGGATCTTTCATACACCGCAGGAATTATCATACACATAGACATTCCGCATACGATATCCTACAGAGTATCTCTGAAGATTCCCCTTCCCGGTTCCTGCAAATGTTCTGAGAAAATTAGTGCACCTCCACAACAAACAAAACAAAAAGCAGCTGATGTAACTAGTAAATATTTAAAAAGCAAACTACTGTAAGTGGTTTTCGCAAATCGTAAAATATAGACTTAATACACTTGCTTTAAATCGCATGTTTTGCTTATCCAAGCACGTTTTGCTTCGCATATTAAAGGAGGCAAACGGCGGCAGAACTGAAAGGTTTTCTAATATATTATTACTTTACTCCTCTGCCCGTTTTAAGAGCAAAACAAAATATAGAAAAAAATTTGTTTTAGTTTAGTTTAGTTCTCGAAATTACTCTACCTCTTTAGGAGTCGTTGATTTAATAGATTATCACCGCGTTAGTTATGAGCCAAAAATGTAATTCGAAAAAGCTTTAACTTAATTAAATGATTTAAGATTTCAATATTTTATTTAAGTTAAAAAATTTTAAACTAAATTCAAAGGAATCTTTCTCTCTTTCATTTAAAGAATAAACATGAAAAAAATAAAAAAAATTTGTTAAACGTGAATTGCTCAGTAAAAATGGCAATAGAAACGTCTGCCATCAGACTTGAATGCCTGCACTTTTAACCAGAGGAATCCTTAATGGCGTAAGAACAACAGCAGCATTCACTACTCCTCCTTTACGGATATAACGAAAGAATGATTTCTAATGTGGTGCTAAACAAGCTCCTTACATACATCTTAAGGTGTTGAAGAGCACAATAAAATAGTTTAGACACTTCACACGAAGTGCTGGCGTTAGTACGTTAGCCTTCGCAGACTAAATGTCGGCAACAAAGAGCGTCAAATTTACAATGCATTTGCACATCCAGAAAAGTCATACTAAGAAAAAGAAAGTTCAACAGACGCATTTAACACCGTTTAATGAAAATAAGAAAATAAAAAATTACTGAAATTAAATATTAAGCTAAAAATCTTATGGAAAAGACGCCATTTCTGACTTTCACAGAAAGATGCGTGACGAACATTTCGCAGTATTTTGGGCTTAGCTTTTTCTGTTTAAAAATGGGGCACATTTAGTAACTATTCTGTTTTTCGCCTGTTACTTCACGTTAATGGGGGGATGTTAATATTCTATTCTTAACATGATCATCAACATTGAAGCAAGGAGTATCTATACCTAGTTAGAAAAATCTATACCTAGTTAGAAAAATCTATACCTAGTTATAGAAAAATCTGTACCTAGTTATAGAAAAATCTATACCTAGTTATAGAAAAATCTATACCTAGTTATAGAAAAATCTATAGTTAGTTATAGAAAAATCTATAGTTAGTTATAGAAAAATCTATAGTTAGTTATAGAAAAATCTATAGTTAGTTATNAGTTATAGAAAAATCTATAGTTAGTTATAGAAAAATCTATAGTTAGTTATAGAAAAATCTATAGTTAGTTATAGAAAAATCTATAGTTAGTTATAAAAATCTATAGTTAGTTATCAAAATCTATAGTTAGTTATCAAAATCTACAGTTAGTTATAAAAATCTATAGTTAGTTACAAAATCTGTAGTTACTTCTATAGGTAGATATGAATCTGCCAGTCAGATAATGAATCCAGCCGTCGATACGTATATATTTAGCAGACTTGTGCCTTTGAATCCTGTTTTTCCGAGAATGTGTGCGAGAGGGGACCTAATAAAATAATAAAACATCTTTCGTATTTTAATTTAAAAGTCTATCTGTTCGCATAAAATTAGTAAAACATAATACGTGTTTTCTTGCGAAGATGAAGGGGAAAAGTTTTATGATTTTGCATTTTCGAAAACATTTGCATGCATACACAGGCATATTCTGTACTTAACATAAATTAGTGTTCTTCTTCGGCATAAGATTTTTTGTAATTTAATAGAAAAGAAAGTGAATTCGAATGTTTTTCAACACTTTTCCTCAGCTTAACGTTTTTCTTTTCTTTTTATTTTCTCTGAATATAAAATAAATATTCTGACAATAGTTAAATACATTGAATTGCTAATTTCACTAAGCTGTTAACCTACATTCCATCCCACATACAATATTAAAGAAAAGAAAAAAAATTCAACCTCCCCGATAGCTTTCAAGACATGGCAAAAAATAAAGAAATTAAAATGAACTCTTATTCGATGAAAACCATTGTTGTCACAAAAAAAGTCTCTGAAAAACGGTGAATTTCTTAAACATTTACTTAAATGTATGCCAACTTGCCAAGTTATATAATTTCACCACGGTTGTTAATAGGATTAAAATAATGTAAATGAACGGCTTCGGACTGCGATATGTACATACAATCATTAACTGAGTCGAGGGTAAATGAAATATTCCCCGTTAGCTTAATAATGCAAACTAACTCGAAAAATTGCAGAGCCTAACAACAAAATGCAAATGCAAAAATGATGGGTAAAAACCTAATAATTAACATATAACAACTACATTATATATTATATATTATATATTATGTATTATATATTATATATTATATTAAATATATCATATTATATATTATATATTGAATATTATATATATTCCCATAAGTCTGCATACATTGTTTACAACCGACATCATTTCTTGTTAAATAAAAAGCTGCGTTCAGTTGCGGTTGTTTTCGAAATTAAAAAAATCACTATTTTAAAGGAGCTTACAATAATTTGGTTAATATCCGATATCCGAGAGCAGTAGAGTGAGTTTGCTAAGAAATCTTGCGATTGTGTCAAATGAAATAGATTTTCCGGAAAATTCATATTTTCATTGAAGAGTCGAGTTAGTTGACTTTTCTTTTTCTTTTTAATAAACACTTCGTACTTGACTTCTTTAAGTAGAAAGAACATTTTTGAAAGAGAAAAAGACACAATATAACTGAAACTTGTTTCAGTTTAGCTTATTTCACTCTTTCTGCGTACGCTGCTTTCATCTCTTTCTCTTTCTTTTCATCGTAAATGTTTTGTATTTTATTTTCAGCTTTATGTTGAAATGTTTGCAAATGTGCGCATTTTCAAGTGTATAAACTCAATTGTTTGCCTTAAGTAATCCCTTTAGTATTATGGATGTGTGTATTCTCCAATCATAGATATCCATATATATATATGTATTTTATGTATTTTCTATCTTGTTACCCTTCAATAAGAACGCTGTTATACACATACACATCATACATATCTAGAACGTTTAAAAGTGTGTCTGTATGATGAAGAGTATATAAAACCTAATCTCATTTAAAGGGGTCACTTATGAGTTTATTATTCCCTCGGCTACTCGCACACGCACACAAGTACAAAAAAATACCGTCTCATCAATGCCCTAAAGTATGCACTACTGTTAATAATAATATATACTCTGTATAGAAAGATAAGACCTTTTATTATTTTATATATAGTTTTCTGCTCTTTGCGCTCTCTTACAACTAAAAGCGTAAATGTATTGCTTCTGAAGTTGAGAAAACAAAAAAAAGAAAAAGAAAAAAAAAATTAAAAAGTTTAGAACCCACAAACTACTTTAAATAGCTTTTATTGTGTTCGCAAATGAAGCATAAATAAATTCTATTATAATCCGTAAGGAAAATTTGTAAAAGATTTTATACTACTTTTCAAAATTAATTAGATTTTCAAAAGCAATTCCAAATTTTCAATGCATCGTCTTAAGAAAAAGATTAAAGAAGAAATTAAAACTTTCCAGAAAATTTACTTAATTGTTTTTATTTTTAATGTAATAATATTCGAACTCTTAAAATCAGAAGTTAGCATTTACTCATCGTAAGTTGCTTAGACGTTATGCAATAACACCTTTGTAGGCAACCATGGAGTAATGATATGAAATTAATATGCAAATTTCTTTATTAAACATAGGAAAGGCGGGAGAACAGTCAGGAGCAAAAAAAAGAGGGAAAAAAGAAAGAAACGAGGAGAACGAGGCAAAGAGGGAAAGTGGAAAAGACGAAAAGATGAAAGGAAAGATGAATATATGAACAAAAGAAAAGAGGAAAAAAGGAAAGAGGAAAAAAGGAAATGAGAAAAAGAGGAAAAAAGGAGAAAAAGAAAAAAGGAAAAGATGGAAAGAGGAAAAGAGGAAAAGATGGAAAGAGGAAAAGGGAAAAAAATGGAAAGATGGAAAGAGGAAAAGGGAAAAAAATGGAAAGATGGAAAGAGGAAAAGGGAAAAAAATGGAAAGATGGAAAGAGGAAAAGGGAAAAAAATGGAAAGATGGAAAGAGGAAAAGGGAAAAAAATGGAAAGATGGAAAGAGG
>KK351038.1:1310398-1323613 GCA_000671755.1 Glossina brevipalpis | reverse complement strand
AAAGATGGAAAGATGGAAACATGGAATGAGGAAAAGATGGAAAGATGGAAACATGGAATGAGGAAAAGATGGAAAGATGGAAACATGGAATGAGGAAAAGATGGAAAGATGGAAACATGGAATGAGGAAAAGATGGAAAGATGGAAACATGGAATGAGGAAAAGATGGAAACATGAAATGCGGAAAAGATGGAAACATGGAATGCGGAAAAGATGGAAACATGGAATGCGGAAAAGATGGAAACATGGAATGAGGAAAAGATGGAAACATGGAATGAGTAAAAGATGGAAACATGGAATGAGGAAAAGATGGAAAGATGGAAAGATGGAAACATGGAAACATGGAAAGATGGAAACATGGAAACATGGAAACATGGAAGGAGAAGGGAAACAAATTTTGCGTAAACAAGATTAGTACGACCTACTTCATTGCTGCCAACTATGGTTTCTAATTCTGTAATGGCTCGGCTGACAATAGTTGCAGCAAATGTAATATGAAATATCACTGTATCGTAGCACTTGTAATTTGTATTGTTTTGATAAACATTGCAGGGCTAGCGTGCAGCATAAGGAGGCCGACGAAGTTTCTTGGAGAAAGTTGTCCACTTCTTCTTAAGTGTTAGGCTGGTGCGTACTGTATGGTTCAAAATGTCTTCTGATGTTTTAATTGGTCGCCACATTAAGATTTCTCTTTTTCACTTTTTTTCTAGATTTAGCGGAGCGCGTGTATATATCTTTCTACATGCAAAATTAATTCATCCCTTATCCGCACTTCTTCCGTACCTATATATAGCCTTTATTCAAAATTAAATATTTTTTAAAAAGATTCGTTTTCTTTTTTGTAGAATTTTATCTTCTTTTTATTTCCTTTTAAATCTGTGCCTGTTTTTGCTCTCTTTTTCTAGTGTACATCTATCTTGGATAACTTTCACCGCTCAAAGTATAAAAAACGGAAGTCTGGCATATTTCCTTAGAAAATTTATGTTAAGCAAAATTGCAGACATTTTCAGAAAAACACGCTGTTGAGTTTAAGGCACCGTTTTCGTTTTTACTTGTTTTCTCTTTTCTCATCATTCCCGCAAAATTTATTAAGGCCAACGATTTTTCTTGAGGTTTTTTAAATTTGCTTAAAAAATGAAAAATAAAAAACTTTACAGACATAAGGATTAAATAAATTAAAAGTCCATAACGAAAATAAAGTCTTCATCGTGTGGATAAAATGAAAGTTTAAAAAGAAAGAAATTTTTGTTTTACATAACAGAAGTGAAAGTAAGGTTCTTGCTTTTGGACGTGGCAGCATATTGTTAAGCAATTTTTTATCGAATATTTACATTGCTCGTAATAAATATTTACCAATTACTTCATATAAATATCGAGCACAGAGTTATGAGTGGATGGAGTCATGCTGTTTGACGTCATACAAATCGCTTATATCAAATCGAAAATGTGCTTGTATGATTTGTATGCATTCTGGATGCCAAAAAGAGTTGCACAAATTAATTAAGCGATGAACAAGAAAATATGTGTAATGTATGCGCGAGTGGCGCTTATATTCAAAATAAATCTATCAGATAAGCTCGTTCACAATTGGTGAAAGATGGCTAAAAAAAAGCTATGACATTTCTCTGACTTATATCTGGTTGTTACAAATGCAAGCATACAATTAATGTATTCGCATATGTCGATATCGGACATAGAGAGTAACAAAGTATTCAGGAGATCCAAGTAAAGTCGTTCTAGTTTGTATTGCTAAAGTTTGTTCGGCAAATGGAGAACAAAACATCGGTCGGATATTAACAACTAGTACCGCCGAACATGAACCAATATGAATATACAGACTCGATAGATTATTCTGACCCACAAGGGAAGGTGTAGTCAGTACCGAACCCACAAGTAAAGGTGAAGCCTGTACCATCACCACAAGTGGTTTAGGGCATAATAAGCAAGCGATACACTAACAGCTAATAGTACTTGTGCTATAGAACATAATTGTTTCTATTGTAGACTATATCCGTCGTTTATTAAGTAATTTTAAATTTTAATTATAAAAAATTTAAGGTTAACTAAAGTTTTAG
The DNA here is from genome assembly GCA_000671755.1 of Glossina brevipalpis. Taxonomy (NCBI): domain Eukaryota; kingdom Metazoa; phylum Arthropoda; class Insecta; order Diptera; family Glossinidae; genus Glossina; species Glossina brevipalpis. The sequence continues at coordinate 1,321,539 of KK351038.1, read as the reverse complement.
TACTACAGAATTAACCCCACTCACTCACCATGCATTTTTAGTAACAGTAAACATCAAAACCTATTGTCTCCAATGTTGAAGAAAAATATATCGATGGCTGGTTATAATACGCCAAAATCAAATAAATTGAAATTCGAATCGATGCAGTTTTCTTGAAAACCAGGCCCACACAGCAACTGTTTTCTGTTTGCAAATTTCTAACGGATGTTGTAGGGAAAAGTTCTAGATTATATCTAGACGTTATTGTGGCTTCAAAAAGCCAGAGAAGCATTAGACTAATTGTATAATTCTTGGAGAAAACTTTGATGACGAGTAAAATGGAAATTTGGGAAAAAGAATGTTTTTTCTTATTCCCGGAAATTGTTAAACGATATATTATTACTGTTCGCTAACGGGCGTAGGTAAACAATTTTAGCTTCATGATATGGTTCAGATCATTTCGAATCGGGATACTACTACTACTACTACTACTTTTGATTAATAGGCCTGTATTGGTCGACTTATGGGCGGATCAACATATCATTGGCACCCCTTGTTGAATTTTTATGATTAATAGATCTACCTCTTATGTCATATTGTAAGAAAAACGTGAGTAATGTGAGACGTAAAGTAAGAAAAATCCAAAAAAGATTATTTCTATTGCATGTGAGTGCCAAGCTTAAGTTTGTCCAAAATCTGTCTTGTATCTATTGCGTTTTTTGATATATTGGATCCAATATTAAATTTAATCTGGATCATATACTGCATTCTATGAACACAGTTGCAAGCGTTTGTAAAGAAATTTATATACATTTTGAAGGCATGAAGAGCCTGCCTTCCTTATGAATTGTGTGAACTTTTCATACCACACAATATTCAATATAATATTGAATATTAAAAAACGGTCTTACAATGTTGCCTCCTACATACATTTGAAGAGATACCAAATTATTTTTCAAGGTTAAATTTGATCTCTATCTCAAAAATAAATTATTTTAGTTATTTACGCAAATGCAGCACTGTCGCATACCACAGAGTTGTTCTTTTTCTATACTTGATACAGCTTGCGCACGCAGATTTGCCTGAGTTTGGTTCTCCTTTTCTTAAAGCTTCATTTGTGTATAAATAGCAATGTAATGCACCTAAATATGTTATATATACTTACCTACATATCTCTCTCTTTTCCTTATAAACCATGTGTGTTGTGATGAGGATACTTAATCATTTTTTAGTTAAGGTTTTCAATTTTCTCCAATTTTCGTTTTATACATTTGTTCGCTTTCAATTTGTTGTTAGTAATTCATGTTATCGTTTTTTTTTTTTAAATTAATACATTTTGCAATGCAATGCTTTCGCTCTCCTTAGATTCATTGGAAATAAGAACAAGAAGAAGAAGCAAAATATTTTGCTCTGTGTGCGTATATTTTTTTAACCGGTTGATTAGATTCAATATTTTAAAGTTTTTCTTTATCTATCTGTTCCTTTATTTATCATTCGTTTCATACATTCATACGTTTTTTGGTTTACCCTGTAGTCCATTTGTTTCTTCTCGCGCCTTGTCAGGCTCTTAAAATAGCAAATGATCATCATAAATTACCCTCTTGAGATTAACTATAAATGGACACACACACACACACACACACATTTATATTCCTTTCTTTATATGGTACATACAGAGAACGATATACTAATTCGAAATTGTGTTGCAAGGCAACGAAGGACATCAGTATAAGATGCAAAAAAAAAAAAAAACAAACGTGAGATTGTGTGAAATTCTTTCTTTCTCTGCTCTTTCACATTTTCTTCTATAATGTTAATGTATTTCTTTTGTTTTTTATCATGTTTTTCCATTCACAGACTGATGATTTTATGTTAGGGAAAATTTTATACAGACGCAATACCCAGTTGTATTGCAGTCTATCTCGCGCCTCAAGCAGTTAAGTGCGCATCGTTTAAGAACGATGTCTTAAAAGCATTTTCATACTTCTTGATTAAAATAGTGTGTTATAGTTAACTTATACGTATATTGCTTAAGATATTATTTGCAACTACTTTATTAAATATCTCATGTATTTTCCTCATATTTGAAGGACCGTGAGAGAGAACTTTAACTGAAGTTTTAAGTTTCCGATTAAAAACAAATGCACAATTTTCCAAACAAACCCTATCTAGGAACACTAGTTGACTAATTATTAGTTATAATTATTATTCTAAATAGTGAAATTTCGATGCAGTAAGTTAGGTTACGTTACGATGATCAAATTCGTGTATTAGACTTATTCTGAATCTATTTATGAAGTGCTCATGAATGAATATTCACGTCTTTACACTGAAAAGTATCCTTCAATGTGAAATTGATCTCTTTTTACATTCTTATCCAAGAGTCGCCACCAGCCAGAAAATAAAAAGAACTCAAAATCTAGACTTTGTTAAGGGGATTTAATGGCAGAGTCAGTCTTCTATTAAAAGCCGCAAAACTTTATTGGCATTTATCGAAGAGGCGGTACACATAGCTGAACGGAATGTATGCTATCATAAGACTTCATATTCCTTTTCTACATAAGTGAATGTTACCATATAGTATTGTGATCAAAGCTCCAACATATTCTCGATTTGATGGTTGATAATATTTTTATGTGTCTTAAATTAATAAAAAGAAGGAAATACAAGAATAAATTGAAAAGAAACTAATCAATTGCATTCAAAGGTCATATTATAAATCATCGTGCATGCATGGGGGGTCGCTTCAAACTGTTAGTAGGGAAACATGTAGAAGCGTTTGTGCTAAATTATTCGCAAAGAAATCTCATGATATTTCTTGCGAATAGTTCGACAATTAATGGCTTTTGCATCAGGATATAGCACGCGCCCCTATTCTCATATTGTATTAGTTCAACGAAAACTCAATTCATCCGATTTAGCTCCATTCGGCCTTGTGTCTATTCTCGAAACAGAAGAGAAAAGGCCGACTCGTAAAAGGCATTTCAAATGAAAGTAAACTCATTAACTGCCAACTGTAGTAACGTGAAATTTGATTAGAGTGCTGGAGGAAACTTAAAAAAAAGCAGTAATACGTCGGAAATGGAAAACTCTTATTACCTTTTTTGTCTCGCCGATATATACGACGTTTTTTTATGGTTTCAGGCATGAATTAATTGTTATCTCCCTTAACAGTATATATTTATGTTTCACAAAATTTGTTTTTTTGTTGTAAGAGTCTATTTACATTATAGTCCCGAGGAGTACTTATCACTCTACACCACCCTATGTAACAATAAATAACATCACGCCTTTTCAAAAAGGATTGAACAAAAAGTTATTCATTTCCTGACATGCAAATCCATAAATTACATATTGTATACGTACGTGTATACATAGTCTCTCTCGCCTCTGAACTTACTTGTTGTGATTTGATTTCTTTAATCAGACTTCTATGTGGTCGTCTCGTGTAGAGAATCGCTTTGCCACGGCAAATAATAACTTGGCTGTTGAAACAATTGTAATTGTGTAAAACATTGCAGAGACTTGCTAGAGAGATAATGTGATGAATTATGAGTAATGATTACGATATGACTGATGATGAATACAAGCAACCATTTCAGTTTTTTCAGGTTTAATCTAAACTTTCTTTTTTTTTTTATTAGTTTAAGGTACCGAAAGATCTTAAAGCTTTTTGTTTCCCTTCTTCGCAAGACAGAGAAATTGCTACCAAATACTTTAAAAATATTTGTTTTCGCTAATGAGAGGCTACTACTTACATTTTATTACTTTTATTACCGCCAACTAAATTATTATTATTTCACTAAATTAAAAGAAGCAATCGCGTGATTAATTAACGTATATTGTTTTTATAATATATACACATCATATAAGTGTAAGCCTTTTGTCCACCTGAGCTAATGAAAGGTAAACTTTTTACAAAATAAATGAAAAGTAAATGAAAAGTAAATGAAACCTGCAAATATATATTCATTCATTTAAGTACACACCACCTATAAAACTAAATTTTAATGCCAATTAACTAATAAACTAAAAGCTAAATATTTAAATTGTTAACTACCTTCTGTACACGGATTTAATTTTTTCTATTTACTCTGTAAAGAACTTTTTGTTATTTTTAAACGTTAAACTAACAAGTGTGTAATCGTCTTAATCATTCAATTGTTAAAATACACTGATGGTAGCTGAACACGCAATACTAGCAATAAAAAATACCACTAAAACCCAAACTTTTTAACTTTTGATTTCTTTTTTTTTTTTTTTTTTTTATTAAAAAGGTTGCGTGTCTCTAATTTAGATTTCCTTTTAAAGTGTTTTCAAAGTTAGGCAAAAAAAATTTCTAACGTAAAGAGTAAATGTTACAAAAAACAACCGTTCAGATAAATTTAATTTGTAAATGTAGCTTAAAAGTTGAAATAAAATCATTGAAGAATTTATAGGTAAAATATATCTTTTAAGAATAAATTCGTAAGAAGTTTAACTTTTAATGTTTTTATATCTTGTGATGTCAGTTTTGTTTCGCAAAAAAACATAAGAAAATAAAACATCATCATGAAGGCACTTCTTGAGTGCAAGCAGAAGCTCAAAAATCAAATAAAATCCAAAAAATAAATAAAGTAAAAAATAAAAGTTCAAAGTACAAAATAATTGACATTAATATCCATGTGTGTAAATGAAAACCAAAATTCACAAACTCTCTCAAATAAGGAAATCGGAAGTACAAATTAAAAACAAGCAAAATGGAAGAAGATCATGCAAATCTGTGCCAACCACCAAATCGATACTGACACAGATAGACGAGTACTAAACTCACAAAAACGCATAGAAGAATGAAGAAACTGCAACAATAAATATCACAATCAGCGAACTTAAGCACATAGAATTACCATGTTTTGCTAGTTTACGTTCTGGAAATGACGCGACATATTTTAGTCGACCAACCGTTAACAAAGTTAATCAAATTCTTAAAAAGATCTGAAAGTATCGCTGCGAAACAATGACCAAAAAACCTTTTTAAACATTTGCATGAGACCGGATACTGTTATTTTCATATAAATTTATATCATAACGGTAAAAACTCGTATGCGAATCTCTGTCGTAACGGAAGAAAGTTGAGCCAAAGAGTCTGATAACTCGCGATGAAAGGTCGATTACGATCGATAGTACGGCTCGACCATACAACACGGCACGACCATACAGCAAGGAATGACATCACAGAGCAAGGAATGACATCACAGAGCACCGTACGACTACACAGCACGGCACGACTACGCAGCACGGCACGTCTGCACAACCCGACACGATCATACAAAAACGGCACGAGCATACAGCGCACGGTACGATAATGCAAAGCATGGCACGAGCATACAGCGCACAGTACGATCATACAGAGCATGGCACGATCATACAACACGGCACAATCGTGCAACACGGTATGACCATAAAGAGCCGGCATGACCGTACCACGCAATGACCGTACTCAGCACGGCCACACAGCATGGAAAGCAAAGCCTTGACTGACGCCACATAAGATCAAAGAGATTAGTGACAATCGGCCATTATGGGGGCTGCTCCAACAGATCCCTGATTTATTCAATAATGCGATTCAAATGCGCACAGAATTCATCAATGAGAAAGGCTCGCCTTTGCCACCTTTTCGCCTTTTTGCCGGTAAACACTAGTAATTCTGTTACCGCAAAATCTCAAAATATTTTGTATCAAAATGGCACACAACATTGTATGTAGTAAAATATGAAGACTGATGAGATGTAAACCCTCGTCAAAAGTCCATCCAAACTGTCATACCTACCAGCAGACTTTACGAACTTAGTTTTTCTGCACACTTGAAAAAAATTCTTTGTTTCAGAAAGCGTTAGAAAACTTCTTCTAAAAAAGATCAAAGGATTTAAAGATTGTGAACGATGAAAAAATATTATAGACTTATCAGTTCTAGGGCTGAATCTTGTAAATTGATAGCTCTTCAACAGTGGCCGTATTATTCACAAATCAAAAAGAAGTTCGTTATTACAATACGATCTGTTTCTACCCTTCTGACATTAACTGCTAATAGACAAATTTGTCTTCAGATTTCAGAGTTTTACAGCAAAATCAATAAAAAAAAGATGATATTCAAAAAAAACGACGTAAATTAAAGAAAAAAGATATAAATTAAAAATTAATTCAGTCAATTAAAAGTAACATTTAGTTAAATAATTATTACATGTTAATATTTAACTTAAGCCTCAATATCTAATAATTGTCTTTCCATCTAGAAAATGTAATCATAACTTTTTCCTAATAAAAATTTTCCGCTTATTCGGAGATAAAACTATTCAAATATGCAATAAAAAAAAAAAATAGAATAAAATAATGAAATTCAAAAAAACAAAAGCTAAAGTCCGTAGGTGATATGTGAACTACATGCGGTATGTTCGGCAACAACTACCTAAAGTTTGTTGCATTTATATGAAGTAGTCATTTGTATGCAAGAATAACTGTAAGAGTCGATCAACAATTGAAACTCTCATCGTTCAATCATTGAAAACCACGACCCACGAGGGTTTCAGGAGATAAATTGCCTTCTAATCAAAACTGATGAGAAAATGTTTTATAGATTGTCTAATAGCAGAAAAATTCAAGCCCAACAGAAGTTATATTCGCTTGAAAAGAGTCTTAATCATGCTGTTTTTGTTTTACTATAATAAATAATTGAAAATAATTCGCGTTCTTCTTTCTGTATGCTGCAAGCCATAAGACAAATTCGCTGGACCAATTTCTGTGTACTTTGAAAATTACAAATTTTCTAAAGTTAGTAATAATGATAACAATAACCATTCATATAATTCATTAGCACAGAGAGCGCAAAACAAAGAAAATCGATAATTATCTAAATATGTTGAAAATTTAATAATGTATGTAATGAAAGCTGTTTTCAATATGTGTCGCGGCTTAAACCAGCTGTACTGCATGTTAAAAATTATGTTGTTCGCAATTAGTGCAAATTTATTTCCTTCTGCAATAATTCGAGACACCATATTTAAGAGTAATATACAATGCATACATGCTTGATCATTATGAAGTATTGAATTGGTACAGAGCAGGTTACTTTGTCGGGAGTTTGCTTTTTGATTGATATATATATGCGAACACTTGTTACATACGGAAACCGTGATATTACGTGATCATCACAGACTCGTAACCCTTAGAAGTTGTCGCCAATGACCTCTAATCGCTGAGTGACTGAATCATACTAAACTTTTTAAATGAAATTGAGTCTCGGAAAAATAAACCGCTTCGATATTTCTTTTGTAACATAAAACGATTTTAAGTTTGGGAACAATTTTTACTAAATTGGAAAAATTTTGATGAACCGCTCCTCCTAAAAATCCCAAAAGTGTGTCCGTCTGAGAGAACACGCCTATACCATAGAACCCAAATTGAGAGAACACGCTTACAATACAGAACGTAAATTGAGAGAATACGCTTACAGTATAGAACGTAAATGGAGAAAACACACCTACACACACCTACAGTATAGAACGTAATAGAGAGACCACGCCACAGTATAGAACGTAAATTTAGAGAACAGACCTACAGTACAGAGAACAGGCCTACAGTACAGAGAGCATGCCTACAGTACAGAACGCAATTTGAGAGAAGATGCTTATCGTATAGAACGTAAATTGAGAGAACACGCCATAATATAGAACGTAAATTGAGAGAACATGCCATAGTATAGAACGTAAATTGAGAGAACACGCCTACAGTATAGAACGTAAATTGAGAGAACACGCCACAGTATAGAACGTAAACTGAGAGCACACGCCACAGTATAGAACGTAAATTGAGAGCATACGCCACAGTATAAAACGTAAATTTAGAGAAGAGACCTACAGAATGGAACGTAAATTAAGGAAAAGGCAACGCGTAAATTGAGAGAAGACACTTACAGTATAAAACTTAAATTGAGAACACGTCTACACTATAGAACTTAAATTGAGAATACTCTTACAGTATAGAACGTAACTTGAAAACGCGTTTACAGTATAGAACGTAACTTTAGCACGAATGAAGGTCCAGGTTTTATGGGTTTCTGCTATTTTAACAATGGATGGATGATAGATAATACATATAAACGAGCGCTGACGGTCAGAAAAAAGTGGAAACCAAGGGATAGAGTGTCACACTTTACCAATGGAGCATTCACTAAAGCTGTGGCCACACGAATTGAAACTAGATATTCAGACTTGGTAGTCGCACTTCTTGTATTCGTGATTCTTATCTATTATCCACTAGGCCATGCCGCAATCCGACCATTAGTTCGTACGTTCGGATGTATGGTACGCGCAAAAGAATTTTTTAAAGAAGTCCGGCCTTTTTTAGTGTTCCTAGAACCTAGAACGAAATTGTGAATAGATTTAAATTTATGACGGTCCCCGCCCGCCTCTTCGTCTGATATCTACCCATGTAAATCTTATGTTTAAGCCATGAAGTCGTATGAAGGCACAATTTCGAAACCGTTTCATGAAATTTTGTACTGGTATCTTTCCCACATCGTCGAAGCTTAATGAATTTAGATCAGGTCTGATCATTTTTTATGATGTAAAGCCCTATTTGAAAAAAACGTTATATGAAAAAAAATTAATTTTTTTTGGTATTTTTTTTTAATTAACTAGAAATTCCACGTGCGTGTAAAAAAAGTAATTTTCACTTATTTTTTGGTATTAAACACGAAAGGAATTGCAATATGGTTTTGCTAGATAGTTGTCTAGCTACCAAAAAAAAACGTAATACAAACTTCCGTTGTTTTGTCTGCAAAATAATGTAAATAAAACAAACAAAAATAATTCTTTCGGAAATTATAACTAAATATAAATCAAAAAAGAAGAAGAGAAAAAACTGAATTCTATAACGGTCCTTACGAAAGTCCATCAAAAATGTGCATTTTTAAGCTTTTTTTACTTTCCTACTACTTTTGCTCTTCCTTTCGTCTATTTTAGTTTTATTTTACATTTTACAAAAACACGCACATATTTCAGCACACACTTGTTGTTTTGTTCATAAAAATTTTAAGCCTTTTGACCCAAATGTGCTGTGAAGAACAGTGACGAGACATAAACTAAGTGAATATTTTGCGGAAAACACATAAATAGGCAAAAAAACTAAAAAAAAAAATTCTGAAACATGTCAAATGCAGTCAAAGTTGGAAAATCTAATGCATATTTGTTGCCATGTCATTGTTACAAGAGGACAACAAAAGAAAGAACAAGTCATGTATAAGCTTCTATAGACTCAAAAACACCCATCACCTATGGTTTATGGAAATAATACTATGGTTTTATGAAATTTGTAGGAATAGGAAGAACAAATCTTTTATCAATTTGGTCTGTGGATTGAATATTTGCGGTGATGACTGTATAATTCTTCTCTCTACCCTTTTCGTATACGTCATGTACTTAATGCTATTAAAGGGAAGGGAAAGCATATTGGGCCAATTTTATTTCCTCTCCTTATCATAGAAAATTATTGAAAACCAAGCCCAGTAATTCGGTAGGTAGAAACATTTAAATTCTTAAGTGTGGCCTAAAGGCGGACTTCTTCTTCTCCACTCACTATTTTAGTAAGGTAAAGACAGTCGAATAAACGGTTTGTATGTGTAACTAAAGGTAATAATAATTTTTCTATCCCAGTTAATAGCATCTTCCAAGAAAATTTTTGGCTGTTGCTTACCAAACATTGAGGTTGAGAACAAGTCTCCGCCGTTGAGAATATATACGTATACATAAGTGAATATAAAGAATATGCAAGCGGGAAAAAACCCGGCATATGGTATTTAAATCATTTTCTTCTTCAAAAGAACGAATATATTGTTTAGCTCAAAACGAACGTTTAGCTGGCCACCATGTTAAGTAAACTAGAAACAAGCCTTGTATATCCTCTCTTCTGTACTTGCCTTTGTAAAACCAGAGTTTTTCACCCCTTCTCGAACTTATATAATCAACCTTTATCTCTCTGTGCAAGCTTCCCTTTATACGTTTTCCTTTTTGTGTATTACCAACTTGCCTAGTAACTAATCTGTCCGCCTATACAATCGATCACATTTTGCTCAACTTGCTTAGTCATGTGTTTATCGGTATATGCCCTTGTTGCCTGCTTTTGCAGGGTTTTGGTAAATTTGAATGCCAGACAAACCGTAGACTGCGGCGTAAACAATACCTCAGATGGCATACTTTTTTTAGGTAATACTCAAGGAATGAAAAAATAGTTTTAATTCGTTTTTTTCTATCCACTCTTCTTCTAGTTAAGATGATTGAACTCAAACAGTGTCATTAAATCATTCTTATGATTTACATGAGTTTGAGCAGCATTCTCTCTCTTTTTAGAATTGTGCATTTGTGTTTTTTGTTAGAAGATTGAACGACAATTTGTTGATTTGGAAGAAAAAGTAAGTCAGCAGATGGAAAAGAAAAACATTTAAAAGCATTTTTTTATAAACTTAAAAATTATTACAAACATTGTATTATTGGTGGTATACTTCAATAGACTAAATTGGTATCCTAATTTTTGCAACCGATATCGAATCGACGAACAGATAAGGGGTTAGAGGTGCAAAAAAATGGTTAGATAACGAAGTACTGGATATTAAAAAAAGAAGGGAATAAGGGTTGGAAGCACAGATAAACAACATTTGATCGGATCAGCAACTTCAATAGGCTCATGCACGGCAACTTTAATAAGCTCATGCAAGGAAACTTGAACAGGCTCATGCAAGGCAAGTTGAATAGGCTCTTGCATGGTAACTTCAATAGGCTCATGCATGGGAACTTCAATAGACTCATGCATGGGAACTTCAACAGACTCAAGCAAAGCAAGTTTAATACTCATTCAAAGCACTAAGCTCATGCAAAACTAGTTAGAAAGACTCGTGCAAAACTAGTTAAATAGATTCACGCAAAACTCATGCAAAAGCAGTTGAATAGACTCATGCAAAAGTAATTGAATAGACTCATGCAAAAGCAATTGAATAGACTCATGCAAAAGCAGTTGAATAGACTCATGCAAAAGTAATTGAATAGACTCATGCAAAAGCAATTGAATAGACTCATGCAAAAGCAGTTGAATAGACTCATGCAAAAGTAATTGAATAGACTCATGCAAAAGCA
>KK351038.1:1194187-1308066 GCA_000671755.1 Glossina brevipalpis | reverse complement strand
TAGGTGGGACAGATGAACAAAGATAAGTAGGTGGGACAGATGAACAAAGATAAGTAGGTGGGACAGATGAACAAAGATAAGTAGGTGGGACAGATGAAGAAAGATAAATAGGTGGGACAGATGAAGAAAGATAAGTAGGTGGGACAGATGAAGAAAGACAAGTAGGTGGTACAGATGAAGAAAGATAAGCAGACGGGACGGGTGAATAGAGATAAATAGGCAAGGCTGAGGAAGAGAGATAATTAGGTGGAATGGATGAATAGAAAAGTAGATGCACGGATGAACACAAACTGGCAGCCGGACATGCTTAAATCTATTTCCGATTTTGATATGGCTCTGAATGTTTTGATAAGAAAACTGAAATTTTGGTGCTGTACAATATAAATTTAGTCCGATACGGCAGACTTTTTCAGATTTTGTACTGGTACCACATTACAGAATAGTGGAAATTCTAACACTTGTATACATAAAGTGTTCTCAATTTATATTGCACTCTAGGCGCGTGTCTTGACCGATTTGACCCATTTTCAATGTCATCTTGGGTGCAAGAACTTTCAATATTTCGGCCAAATTTGAAGCAGACTTTTTAATTTTTTCGTCCACATATCCTACACAGAAGGTCAGACGGACAAACGGCAATGCTTAATCGGATTCTAAATTTGATGCTGATCAGTAATATATAACTTATGGGGGTCTCCAAAGCAATTCTTCTGAGTGTTGCAAGCAAAATGAAAAACGAATACTAAACTCGCCTCTCGTCGGTGCAAGTGTTCTTTTTGAAGTCATATCAATTTTTAAAAATGTTTTCCAATTACTGGTATAATAAAAAGAAAAAAAATGTTATAGTTATTTTCAAATATATAATCACAACAAGTTGCTTTATCTTTTTCTATTGAGATCAATTAACATCCGGCACTTACGCTCTTTGTTTGCTATACGAATCTATAATCATACAATTATCTCCATGATAACTCTTCTAAAAATTTCGAGGGCATATTGATGATAGGCAATGACAATTCAGATTAAAATTAAGCTGAAAATTAAGTGGTCGACAGTACAGACGCCTGTTATCATTTAGGTACCGCTATACTAAAGCCATGTCGAATACGCTTTGACAACTTTTTTAAATCATTCCAAACTTGAGTATACTCGAGTTCTTTTGCTTGCACCTGCTATTTTATTTTATTACTAATAATATACGTTTTGTTTATTATTTATTACATTAAGCACTATGTTAGCTTAAAGTTGAGTATTAAAATCCGAATTGTGTGCTAAATATACCACAAAACGAGTTTGGAAGTTCCGATAAAGAAAAAACAACTCCCTGTAAACAAAAATGATAACAACAAAGTTATTTTTTTTAAAGGTCTTCGACAACTTGGTTGACGATAAACGCAAGGACATTAAAGAGACGGATGATAGTAATTTTTACTCGTAGGTTATCTTTAGTTGTATATTTTGATTGATATTTAACCGAACACATCAATTTAATTTAATTTGATCCCCGAAACTCATCTTTCAGATGCTTTTTTTCCCTAAGCACATAAAAAAGCTCTGGTTAGTCAAGAGACCTATAATCTGGTTTTTATATGCTTTTTAGTTTATTAAATATGTATTTTTATATATATTCTTACATTTAGTTTATTTCTCCTAAATTTTCATGTAATAATTTTTTTTTCTTTACAGCTCGCTCTTCTCTACTATTTTCAACGCTAACTACTACTATAGTGACTGGTTTTCCAGTCTTTCATGTAATTAAAAGAAAAGTGCCAAATAGAAAAATCTTTCAATAAAAAGTGAGTTCTCAACGTCGCTATCGCTATATCTTAGGATCCAGCCTAATAAACGTGAAAAAAAAGAATCTTTCGTAAAAGAAGAATAAAAAGCTGTGTTGTTAAACTCCTATAATTAGGAAGGAATATGAAGTCATGAGACCGACATTTGATTGCAGATTTTATATATTATTGTTCATTATTTTAATACAATGTAAGTACCTATCAAAGTCAGCTCTTAAACAACTATATCATACGATGCCATATTATATATATATATACATATGTACACATACATATGTATACATATATACGTTTGTATAGATTCACGTAATGAAATTGCTGTAATCGCATTTCCTTTGTGTGATAAATTATCATCGCATTAATTTATAAATAATGTGTTCTTTGTGTATACGAAAATCTTTATTTTCGTTTATACTCGTGTATCACTTATATATATTTCACTATATTTATATTTTATGAAACCATAATTTTCACACAGGTCGTTGGTTTATTTTTCAGTTTCCGTTTGCTTACAAGTGCATATCTTTTTTGTTTTTGTTTTTTTTTTCTGGCTAGCAAGACAAGTATGTTAAATTTTTGTTTTAAAGTTGTAACAAAATAAAGCGTTCAAACAAAAATATAGGAAAATAGGATCAAAAGCTACCTCTCTTCGCTCTTGCGCCGGACTCTTGGCGATATGCCTAAAGACATCACTGGTCTCAAGGCATTATCCGCAGGCAAACAACTAGTAAAACAACTAGTAAAACAACTAGTAAAACAACTAGTAAAAGACAACTAGTAAAAGACAATTAGTAAAAGACAATTAGTAAAAGACAATTAGTAAAAGATAATTAGTAAAAGACAACTAGTAAAAGACAACTAGTAAAAGACAACTAGTAAAAGACAACTAGTAAAAGACAACTAGTAAAAGACACCTAGTAAAAGACAACTAGTAAAAGACAACTAGTAAAAGACAACTAGTAAAAGACAACTAGTAAGACAAGTAGTAAGCCAACTAGTAAGACAAGTAGTAAGACAAGTAGTAAGACAAGTAGTAAGACAAGTAGTAAGACAACTAGTTGGATATTTACAGCCATATTCTGAGCGACGTCACAGAGAGACATCACTAGTCTCAAGGTATTATATCTATTATATGGTTTTCTTGACTTAACGACATCGTTTTATAACAAAACTGCCTTTAAAGAATTCTAACAAGACTTATTACTGTGTCATAAAATATTCGGTGCAAGGTTACAGAAACTTTATAAAGAAATCACGATATTTTCTTTTGTGAATAGTGACCCGTTCACCACGGAAGAATGCAGCTGTTAAACTAATATTTTATATATGAAATATAACCCTCCATTTTTATGCAAATTATTTTGCAATCTATGAACATTAAACAAAACAGTCATAAAAAAAGACGTATTTTCAGATTATTTTATATGAGAGGAGTGGTCTATGATCGATTTGGTCGATTTTCAATGCAACAAGTTGCAAATTTTCTAACAAGTTTAAAGCCGGTTTTCACATTTTTGCGTCCAAGAGAATGCTTACCACAGACAATAACGAGAAGGACAGACGAACAGACTGACAGATGGACATGCTTAATGCTGATCAAGAGTATATACACTTTGTGAGGTTTCTGAAATTTCTTTCTGGTCATAACAAGTGACAAAATGGATATATTCCTGCCTCCGATGGTGAGTATAAAAAAATATCTGTGTTTGCATTATTAATTAGAGATATTTTACGAAACCGAGAATTCCTATTTGCTTAGAATCAAATTTAAATTATAGTTTGTTGTAATATAAGACAAACTAAGAAACTTTTGATGCCAGACATCAAACAAATTCGGCAGCAGTGCTCATTTAAACGGCCTAATATGACTCTTATGTTAAATGACTGCTCTTTTATATTAAGCAATTGCGCCTTGAATTAAACAGAAGCGCCTTAAGTAAGCGATTACTATGGATATTATTATATCACTACGCTGGAAGTCAATACATTTGCGAAACGTAAAGCAAAAATCGTACCATAATTTCTAAACGAAAAGCTAAGGGGCAGATGGTTAATTTTGCAGAGATTGACACGCGCCAGAGACCTGCTCTCCTGGGACGTTGCACTTGCAGTAAATATTAAATATGCTCTCATGTACTCAAATAGACAATTTCTCCCGACGGCTACAGGGTCTAATACCTGAGCTTTGTCAGAATGTATTCGAGTTTGAAGAAATTCTTTAAGTTTTCTCAAATTTAGCCTGTCTTTTCTATTCGAGTCATCATTTATAGAGGGGAACAGAATTGAAAAATCGGGAGCTAAGGAGCTTTTAATTTGAGATATAAATTTTTCTTCTATTAACCGAGGAAAACATTAATTGAATTCTTTTTTTTTTAACTTTAGTTTGTTTTCTGTTATAGTAGTAGCAGCAGATTATAAAGCGTCAGGAAAATATGATGATAATTTAATTAAAGGTTTAATTCTAAATTCCACTTTAGGAAAAGAAGTTGGCTTACCTGGTATTTTATTTATCTCGAAGTCCTAACTAAAGATATACCGAAATCCTTTTTTCCATGATACCCTTAGAAATTTATGTATAATAAAAGCCAGACGATCTTTAGAGCAAAACTCCGTACAGCTGTCAATTAGAGATAAGCTTCTAAATAAATAATGCACTACAGGTGTAGTAAGAAGATAGACTTCATAAGAAATTTTGAAAATATAATGGCCCTATTGTTCTTTCATTTCCCATAGTTGAAGGCGGAACAAAAAAAAGTGTTCTATTTACCCTCAAATACATAGAGGAGAGAGTTTAGCTCTTATGAATAAATGTTAATTCATTGTCTTAACAAGCAAGAAATTTATTTGAATTACTCTTACCGGCAGGTAAATCTAAAGACAACAAAGAAGAATGTTGTGATATTCCCGAAATCCAAAAAAAAATCTATCTATTATGCACTACTCATTCGAGCATTAGCCCGCACACCACCACGCTAAAATGTCCTGTAACACTACTTGACAATTTGCGAGTATAAATATTGAAAAGTTTTTTTTTTTTTTTTTTTTTGCTTAAAGCAAATGAATTCAAACTTGCGTATCAGGTTATCGTTTATTCAAAATCAACCCGGTTTGTTTAGAAAAAATAATATAAACCTGTTAATGGGTGCAAATAATTCGATGTAAACCCTGTTTATAAATTCTTCCTTTATTCCATATTCTCTCGATTCAGTTATATTAAAGGAAAACGAAACTCAAACATTTATAATTTTGTATTTTACAACTCATTTCTCGCAAAAAAAACACGCATTCGCTTACATGAACACGAAAAACAACAGCCATCCATAAATTAAACAATACAGGAGCACTTATTAATAAAAAGGACAAAAAGCAGCGTTGAAGCACAAGAGAATACGAGCATATAGTGTAGAGGGGGAAAGAAATTAAGTTTATATGCTTAACTTATGACAAATGTTGTACAGATAATCGCAGTCAGACAGAACACATTATTTTTCATGTTCTGGTTTTTTTCAGGTTTGGGGTAATAATAATATATGAAAAGCATGCAAATGCATACACAAAAAAAAAAAACAAAAACAAAAATGAAAAGCTATATTGTGCCGTGCACAATTGTGTTTGCCGTAACGCCGTCGGCTTCATTATACATAAAACATAAATTATAACAAGTTTTTTCAAGTTAAAAAGGAGTGAAAATAAAACAAGTTATGACGGACGGTGTGAACGAATCCTTTTGTACCCCCATCATTATGCAAACTGCTTGATGCAGTGCAGTTTTGATTGAGAAAAATTGTTAATCAAATCTTCATTAAACTTCTGATTAAATGTTGAAGAGAAAAGGGTCGTCGCTTGGCTAATTTATCGTTAGAGATGATGACTTCTAGATGCGGTATCGTGATATTTTTTTTTTTAGTATTTTGTCCCGATTTAGTTATTCTCAAAATTTTTGATTGTAGAATCGTCGAATATTTTCAGTGGTTTTTGGGTATGTATAAGACCATTTTAGGTGTTTCAACTGTTAATTGCCCTTGAAGCTATTCTTGTATGGATTTCGTTTCCTGCCGAAGATATGGATAATAAGTCGGTTTGTGGATTTTAAATTGATGTACCACCCAAATAGGCGAATGATATTTTATGCCCAAAAACTTTGCAATAGTACTGATGGCTTCGTGGACTTCGAAAGGCTTTTCACTGCAATTCGAACTTTTTAAACAGTCTTTTGATTGCTTAAGATTCGTTAGAATATTTTTCTAAATGTGCTGATATAAAACGGTTTCATTAGCACGTGGTTGTCTTATGTTCTTTTCATATGATTGAAGTATGGTATATAAAACTTGCAAGAAATGCTGGTACAAATTATTTTGAAAATTCATCCAAATTCATCCAAACTTTAGCCAAAAAAATTATGCAAAATATTCCCGAATAGTCACAAGCAAATGCTTGCGGAGACTAGAAAAGTTGGTTCCACATTTTGTATTTTTTCTACTATCATCAGGTTATTTTCAAAATTCATCGAAACTTAGCTTCGAGTCCAATTCATGGTTATAAAGAGAAATTTTACAGTGAAAGAAAATATGTAAGGTTTTAGTCTGCGAACTTACTACTGCTGTTTATACTTCATGATCACGTTATTATGCAAATTGATCAAAGACCACACTGATCTAAACGCATTACAAGACGTCTTGTAAAAATAGGCCAAAAGCACTCACAAAACATGGCTTCAGTCTATGAGAACTGTTGATAACTCTTACCATTGTTGTGGAAGCAATAATTCCGCAAATACGATATACTTGTGCTCCTATTTTCAGTTGCTGTTCAGCTGCTATTCTCAGTAAAATACGATATCTTGTTGCTGTTTCCTATAATATATGATGTCTGCTGCTATTTCCTATAATATAAGATGTCTGCTACTATTTCCTATAATACCTGATTTCCTATAATACCTGATGTCTGCTGCTATTTTCTACGATATATGATGTCTACTGCTATTATCCATAAAATACGATATCCTGCTGCATTTCCTATAATGTAAGAAGCTTGCTGCTACTTCCTATAAAATGTGATATCCTATAATACACTATCCTTTTGCTTGCTTTGCTTTGGAATAATATACAGGAGCTATTTTTGGTTTTATTTAGCATTTAGCTATAGAGATTTTTTAGTTGATCTTAAGTCGAGGGTGCAAAAATCTTGTCCCACTCATACAAAGTCAAAATCTTTTTTAAACCCATTTTCCTAACTTGGATTTTTGTTAGAAATTATCTCTTAATACACCACCTTCCTTCCTAAGTGCAAACTAAATTTTCTTCTTCTTCCTTTTACTTAGCAGTTTGTAAATATGTGTTAATAAGAGGTGATGACGGACCACGACAACAATTTCAATGCGCTTAGGTTTCATTATAACGGGATTCTATAAGAGACTGTTAAAAAACTTCTCGTGGATTTTATCTTTATTCCTTTTAGGATTCTTTTTACCCAAACTGTACAAGAAACTTAATATATTGGCTACAAAGAGAAAACGTTAATGAGTTTTTCATATAATGCACAGAAACTGAAAATGGAAAGTTCGTGGTGGTGGTGGTGGTGGTGGCACGACAGAATGAAAAAAAGAAAAAAAAAGGAAAGATGCTGTTAAACTACACTGTTTACCGATTTTGGAACAACTTAACACCAAATACATGACATAGTTAAATACATCTGTCTCATGAAGGTACCGCTGTGTAGAGAAATCCCAAATACACAAAAATTCAAAACTTTCTAGAAATCGTTTGGTGAACGACAAAATCGTAAGAGAAACCAACAAAAGAACGCGCCGGCATTAAGCGTTCATATGTCCTTAAGGCGTATATCGTATGTACGCATACATAGCTATAATAAAAAGTTATGCTAAACTTCAGTTAAAGCCAAAGCCAAAGAATATATGCGCATATAAAATTTTGTGCAAAAACTAACTACGCTCACACATATGTAACGCAAACACATAAGATTATGCCTCGCATCGAAACGTGTGTACGTTTTTAAATGTAAGCAAATACCAAGAAATTTTCGTTTTACTTCATATTGAAACTATTGGATATAGAGAGAGTGTTTGTGTGTGTATTTGTGTTACTAAAGACCAAGCCTAAGACGAAGACGACACATAGTAACGAGACGCAATTCTTGTAGGATTGTTTATGGCTGCTATAGCACAATTCGAATATACGCGCAGCAACCGTACTCGTATGAGAGAAATAAGTTAAAATTTAGTAAAAGGAAAACCAAGAAAACCATGTGTGCCATGAGTTAAGATAAGCAAATGTACCGCAGCTGTTGCCGCTACGCGGTTGTACATGTATTCTCATCTTTTCCTATATGAAAACTAACAAAATTAAAAAAAAAAAAGAAAAAGAAAGAAAGAAAGAAAGAAAAAAGACAAAAATGGAAATTTTCCCTCTTTCTCTAAAGCTAAAAGTTTACTTTAACTTTTACTTATACACATACATGCTTAAAATGAAACGTATGTGATGCGGTTTGGTTTCCCAACAAAACTTACGAAGAAAAAGACAACATAAATATTTTTTAGCAAAAATTAAAGTTTGAGTTAAGTTTGCAAAACAACACCATCTGCTTTGCACTAATGAATCTATGTTTTCAAGTTCTTATTGCTTTCTTGTTTTATTTTTCTTCTTCGTTTGCCTTAAAAAGTCCATGGAATTTTATTGTCAAGTTAATTGAACAATTTTCGTTAATGATTTTCTTTAGTAAATATCTCTGTTTTCAATTTTTTAAAATTCGGGAACATGTCGTCTTCAAAGACTTTCGAAATTATGATATTTACGAAAAAATTTCATCTTTGATGTTTCCTTTAAAAGTTTCAAAGAATTTGTTAAGAACTTTCGATAGAAAATAAAAAGTTCGACATCTTACAGTAGCGCGAATCTTTTTCTTTTTCTTCTGCAAATGTGATGACTTTTCCCTTCAGTAATTTAATGTCACTCTCAGGCGGCCTAGATTACCAGCAAATCATGTACACCTTTCCTAGCAGCTACAGATTAGATTCCTTAGTAGTGTTTTTTAAGTTTAAAACAGATTTGACGGGGTTTGATCAGAGATTGGCTAAGTTTGACAATCAGATCTGAATACTCAGGATATGATTGATATCCGAAATACACAGGATAAGACTAAGATTTGAAATACACGGGATAAGACTGAGATTTGAAATACACGGGATAAGACTGAGATTTGAAATACTCAGGATAAGACTGAGATTTGAAATACTCGGGATATGACTGCGATTTGAAACACACGGGATAAGACTGAGATTTGAAATACTCAGGATAAGACTGAGATTTGAAATACTCAGGATAAGACTGAGATTTGAAATACTCAGGATAAGACTGAGATTTGAAATACTCAGGATAAGACTGAAATACTAGAGACATGATTAACATCCGAAATACTTGAGACATGATTAACATCCGAAATACTTGGGACATGACAGGCACCCGATATACTCGGAACATGATCGATATCCTAAATACTCTGTATAAGACTGAAATACTTGGGATAAGACTAACATCCGAAATACTCAGGATATGATTGGCATCCGAAATACTCCTGATATGAGTGATTTCCGAAAAACGCCTGATATGACTGACAGCTGAAATACTCAGAGGTGAGTACATCGGAACATCAGTGATGCCTACATCAGAGTATTCGGAATATACTACACATGATTTCTCGAAATTAGTTACATATCAAAACTCGAAAGTGATTACATATGAGCACATGGAGGCAACTTGATCTAAGTACACGGAAGTGACTTAGATCTAAATACTTGGGGGTGACTATATTCTAAATACTCGAGGGTGACTATATTCCAAGTACTCGGGGGTGACTATATTCCAAGTACTCGGGGGTGACTATATTCCAAGTACTCGGGTGTGACTAGAGGTGACTAGATTGAACTTGAAAAATTACGGAAAGTTGTACGTGTTTTGTATATTAGCATGTAAGCTTTGTAGAACGGTTTAGGTGGGTTCTGATTTGGACCTGATGAAATTGTTATGTTCAACAGACAAATGCATGTATTTCCTTCTTTAATGGCACATATTTTTGAGCTTTATAGGTATTATAAAAGAGGCACTACAATCCCTATAGAGTACATAATAAACTAAGTTTCACAAAAAGGACCAAAAAAATTTCACTACAAACATGATATTTTTCGAGTGAATGCCTAATGTCACCGCTAATCGTGTAAGATCGACGCTGCAAATTGCTTTACATAAAATGCAAAACCAAAGACTAAGAAAAAAATACATTTTCCTTACATAGCGCACTGTTCGTAAACCAAATACGCTGCCATAGAAACGCTATTCCTAACACTTGGCGCATACGTGCATCCAATACGATATAATCAAAGAGCGACATATGCTTAAATTAAAATTCTTGCTGAGCTGCTGAGCGTAGATAATAAACAAGAAAAAACCCAGAAACAAACTGAAAGGAAGTAGACATGAAATTTGCACAATTTTGCTTTCATTTTAAGTACGAACCTGTATACGAATTACGTTAATATTGTGTGAGGCAACGTAATGACAATAACATCCACGCATATCAAATTCTCTTCGTAAAGGATTTTTCATCTTAAACATCACACGCTGCTAAAGTGTTAATAAACCCAATTTTACCTCTAATACAGTAAATGATTATTAAAGAGGGAAAATTTACAAATTTTATTGTTCATGTGTATGTAACACTACACTACACTACGCTACACTGCAAGGATTCTTCGATGACGAAAGATAACGAGCGAAATCTAAAAGAAGAAAAACAAACTCTGTGTGCCCGCCGTCTGCGGATTGGAGTTTCATGATATAAAAATAAAAAATAAAAAATAAAAAAAAAAGGAGTCAATCTTTAACACTCCCATCCTGTGTAAGATTGCAGCTGTAAGCATATTTGCGAGCGACTGTGTGCATGCAGCATGTGGGTGTATATATATGAGAACAGTAGCTAGCAAGCAACTACAACACAACACATTCAGTCGGTTTAATTGCTTTATTGTGTTTTGTATATCGTATGATAAGCTGGTGTTGCCTGCCGGTTATAACGATGTCAGCGTTTACAATTCTGTGCGTCTGTGCATACACATATAGACATGCACAATACGCTGTTGACTTTGTTGGTTATTAATGGTATGAGTATAATACAAGTAGACTTACTTTCCCAACACTCATATATGCGTACACATACACGTACGAGGTAAATACATAGAAACACTCGTTTACGTACAAATATACTTGCAACCGAAGAGTGTACTACAATGAAGTGGCTGCTGTTGGCTGAAATAAAATTTCCTTGAATTACTGTTATATTTTCGCTTTTTTCTTATTTTCATCAAAGTAAGTGCATTAAATTTGTTATCATCTTTGCTACATAAACCTTTAAGGATGAATTTAAAGAAATTTATTCGATTCTATTCCATATTGAGTATTAAACGTTGATACACAACAATCATTTCGCTAGACTTCTTTCTCTTTTAATATTTCTCATCGAAACACTCTTAAGATCTTTTCCTTGCTTCTTGTTTTGGGGAAATTCTCGAATCGAAACTTTTAAGCTCATAATGTCATAATATATTTGTCTATCATCTCTTATACAAAGCAGTTGAAAAGTTAAGGGATTTCATAAAGGAAATATCGAAAGCATAATCTTTGGTAGGCGTGTCTTTTGAAACTTAAAAATCGAGAAGTTTTAAAACGATTAATTAATTAATCTTGATGCTTGCGGGCATAACTTTATTTGAATTTAATAGAACATCCTCGTATGGGAAACTTCACAAAATGAAGGCTTCATTTGCTTTATTTCACTCGTTAACCACACCTAATCCGACAACCTTAAATCGATGAGACTTTATAGGGAATAATTACAACTTGATTCACTAGTCTTCTTTCACTTTATCCAACCTATCTTCTATAAACCTTCTCAGATTCTAAAATAATTTTAATCCGGTTTTTTTTTTCAAGTTAAAATTATAATTTCCCTCGAGAAAGTCTAGCAACGGACGTCAGCTGATAAGGAAATTACACTTACACTTCTTCAGAAAGTACAGAAGGCAGCAGCAAAGCTTCCTCGTGTCTCTAGTCTATCTTCTTAGAATTTTTATTAATAAAGTTTATTATTTGAAATACTTGAAAGTAAAAGTCTTTGTAGAAATACAATCCAACTTGAGATGCAATTGTTTGTAAGATTAGTCCCGGTCGGCTTATTGACAATTATAATTACACAACCACCAAAACAAAAACAAAAAAAAGAAGAAAACAAAAAAATTGGCCACTGTGTTCATTAAAATGAAGCATTGCAAAGAATGAATTTAATCGAAATTTAAAAAGTGGCGCATACCTTGCGGGTTGTACGATGTATGTAGTTTTCATTTTTTTTTTTGTTTCTTTCCGCTTTTTGCGTAACGTACCAGTAAGCAGCTTAACCTGCATTACATCCTTATACTTTATTTACTATTGTTACAGATTTCAACATTTTACTTCCTTCTTCTTTTTCTTCTCTTCTCTCTCTCTCTCTCCCTCCTCCTATGCTTCGCCATCCGGTATTTCATCTTACTATTCTCTTTAAATGGAAATTTAAATTAATTCAAGCATAACCGTACAGACCGACCAATAATCAACATTTTTTGAAGCCATTATTTTAAGCAACTTTTTCCTCATCCTATATTTCCCATGACGTTCGTTCATATTGCATTTCAGATACATTGATGGCCTTTTTTTTTTTTTATTTAAAAAAAGAAAGAAAATTTCTGAATTTTTTAAACTATACCTCCCCCCTCCCCCCACCCCCCTCTCCTCTTTCCATCCTATACCTGTTTTTCCATGCTTTTCCTTATATTTTTGTTGCCGTTTCTATTTTTGTTTTATTTTTCAAAATTTTTCTACCAACAATAGCCCTGAACTGGCGCGGTTAGATAGGCAGACTGACGGAAGGATAAAAGGGGGAAAGTAAGTAAGTACAGTAACAATAACTTTGGCGACCGCTTACACTTGAGGGCGTACAGAAAATTGGCCACACACTAAATTGCACTTTGGCTCACCAACAGAACATACCAATGTACAAACACACATACGTATATATGTAAAGCATACAACATTAGCACGTTGTATAGACTTTCGAACGCTCACACTAATACGTATAGAAATAAATCAGTGGCAGCATCAACATCATCATCATCATCGTAGTCGTCGTCGTCATCATCATCATCATCATCATCATCATCATCATTATCATTATCACAAGAGAATGATCATCGTCACATAGAGAAATAGAAACATAAATACATAGCTAAGATACCTCTAAAAATTAATGCTTTGGCACTTGCGAAGTCATTGAAGAGTAACACCATAAAAACTTTATGCAGACGAAAATAAGAATAAAAGAGGAAAACAAAAACAAAACCAAAACACATTGCAATGCACACACAAATGTAAATGCAGTTAAAAATTACAAAGAAAAAATAAAAACAAAACGTGCGTTGTAAACAAAGTCGGTTGGTTGGTTCGCTGACTTGACTGGTTGGTTGGTTGGTTGGTTGGTTGCTTTAGTTGTGTTTCGCTATTTCTCGCCTGCTCACTGTTAGGTGTTTTGTTACGTTTGCAAGCCTGAAGCCTGTACTCATTTACACACATACACACACACACACTCAACAACAATACATGCAACGGAAACGGATGAAAGAGAATTTATGCTGTTTTCTGCATTCTGAGCTTAAGTTAGAATTTCTGGTCATTGTTCACTCACTAAAATGAACACTACTATCAAAGAAACGCAGACAACAAGCGCTATTCTGTAGGGTATTGAGGCTGTAAATGTTTATTATTTCGCGTGAAAACATAACTTTTGCTCTGTTACATTTTCTTTTTCTTTTTTTTCTTCATTATTTATTATAAGTTGCCTCGTTACAGCAACCGAACAGTCAAGAGTATTTGAGGTTAGGTTAGTTGGTTGGCCTTAACGTGCATGTGTTTATAACTTTTATATGCAAAAGAAAGTGAAATCTCCTTGCGAAACCTTGCGAACTAAATTTATTTTTATAATACTTTTTCCTTTTTGTTCATAGTAAATGAATTATGAAAAAAAAAAATCTAGGAAAAGAACTGCGGTAAAATGAACGAAAAAATTAAAAATGCACCGCATTTTAAAGAATACTCACTGCGTTGCCGTACAGAGGTCCTTTCTTGTTTACTAAAAACAAAAAATTAAAAAACTAAATTACAAGATTGTAAATAATTTTATATAACTTGAAAAAATTTTAAAATTTTAAAAAATCTTTAAAAAAATCTAGATATAATCTAAAAATAAAATAAAAATAAAATAAAAATAACCTAAAAGTTAAATAATCTAAAAAGAATCTAAAAAAATAATTTAAAAATAATTTACAAAAATAAAAATAATTTTAAAAAATCAAAAAAGATTTTAAAAAAATCTAAAATATAAAAAACCCCCTCAAAAAAAATAAAAAAAACTTAAAAGATCTTAAAAACCCTAAAAAACCAACAAAACCTACAAATTTTAAAAATCCAAAATATATGAAGAAATTAAGAAAATCTAACAAACTTTGAAAGTACGAAAAAAAATGAAAAAATGTGGAAAATAAAAAACCTTTAAGAAACAAAAACAAAAGAAAAAACTCTAAAATGCGGTCAAAAAATATAGAAAAGCTAATAAATTGAGAAAACCCAGAAAGTATAAAGAAAACTAGGAAAGTGTAGAGAGAGTCCGTGGAAAAAATCAAAGAAAAAGAAAAACCTAAAAAAAGGAAACCTAAAAGTTCCAGAAAATCGAGTAAATCGAAAAAATCTAAAAAGTATAAAAAAATGTAAAAAACCATAAAAACTGAAAATTTTAAAAATCTAAAAAAACTGAAAAAATCTAGAAAATCGAACGAATCGAAAAAACTAGGTAGTATAAAAAAATAAGAATCTGTAGGGAATAAATCCATTGAAAAAACCAAAAAAATTTAAAATTTTAAAAACCTAACAATAAGTGGAGAAATTTAAAAAATCTAAAAAACTCGAAAAAAAGTCAAAGAAAACCTAAAAAATGAAAAAAGATCGAAAAAAATCTGGAAAATCAAATAAATTGTAAAAACCTAGAATATACAGAAAACAAGCTAAAAAAATCAGCAAAGAAAATGAAAAAAAAAAAAGATTTAAAAAGACTCAAGGAAACTAAAAAGTCTCGAAAGATCGAAAAAATTTAGAAAATCGAACAAATGGAAACCCTGAAAGCATAAAAAAAAAGTAGGAAAATCCTTAACAATTTACGACATTTAAATAAATCTAGAAAATCGAAAGAAATGCAGAGCGTCCAAACAAAATAGAAAGCCTTCTAAAATATGTAACATTTATATGAAAAAAAAACGGAAAGAAGTAATTTACGGAATTTAAAAACAAAAAAAAATTTGGTTATTAAATTTGGAAATCCTAAAAAAGCTGGAAATTCTTAGAAAAATTCAGGAAAACGCTTGAAAAAGCAGAATAAATTATTAATTGAAAAATTCTAGGAATCTTACCCTTCATTTACAAAAAAATGTTCACACTTTCTTTCACGCTTCACTACGCTCAGTCTTTCACTTTTAACGACACAAACTGAACTGAAATAAATTGTCAAGAAAAAAAATGATTTTAGAAAAATTTTTTGTTTTGAAATTCAAGGCCTGCTATTTTACAAATTATTTTATTCGACAACTTTTCTGCAAAGTAAGTTGCGTAAAATTATAAAAGCCTGTATGTATAGGTTTTTCGATTTTTAAAAAAAATAAAGTGCTATGTTTGAAGTCAACGCCAACTGCTAATTGAAGAAATTACATTTGCAGTCAGTGCTTTTGAAGATTAGGTTCTAAGTACGAATTTCTTTAATATTTGACAATTTATTTCATTTTGTTACTTTTTCTATCCAGCACCGAAGGGGTTTTAACGGTGTATTCAATTTGTCTCAAAATGCTTGGAACTCTCAAAAGGAACTCCTATACATCTTACCAAATTTTCAGTCGATTTAGGCATGTCCATATGTCCGTCTATCCACTTGCGTAGTATATGTAGCAAACTTTGTCTAAATCACAAATATTAAGGTATTAGCTTAAAACTTGGCGGGCAGCAGAGCGTTGAAAATAGATTAAATCAGTCCAAAGTGAACTGAAAATACTTTCGTTCAAAAACAAACAAATTAGCTATTAATCACGGCAGATAAGATTATATAAATTTTATCGTATGCTCTCTTCCAGTAATGCACCTATAGAAAAATTGAAATTCGACCGAAATTTTCGTTTTCTTGATTTTCTTAGCCCTTTTTTTTAAAAAATAATTTTTGCGTGCAATGAGAGCTTCCGCCGTAACTGAATTTAATTTTCTTTGTTCTTAATTTGTTGTATTTGTTGTTTATTAATAAGGTCAAAGAAATGTTTGTGGAAACGTTCGATCATTTCGCCATGAACTTTGCTATATAGCTGAATTGATGTATAGAATAATCGCACGAGCGATTTAAGGCTACTGCCTTCGTCTAAAAACCCAAAATTTGTGCCAAGTTACGATAATATTATAGACAATACTTGTTCAGAACTAAAAACAAGTAAGAAAATTATATTCAGCGGTGCCAAATCTTTTATACTCACCATCTTTATCTTACAAAAAGTAGGAAAAAGAAACATAATTTTAATAGATAGGCGTGGCATATTCTTTTTACTTTTATGTTATATTGTGAACATTTTTATTTTGCATTCTAAAAGCACTAAGCCAAACAGCCAGAAAACAAACAGTTTTTTAGCTCATTTCATACTGTGGGTGTAACCTGTAATCGATTTGACCCATTTTTAAGAGCAATGTATGTGATTTGAAACTGTTATCTTCAGGAGAATATTAACTACAGACGTTACACAAATAAGCAGATAGGCAGATGGACAGACGGACAGACGGGTACGTCTAGGTAAATTCCGAATTTCACACTGATCGCGAATACATTTTATGTGGTTTCTAAAGCATCCTCCTTTATATTATAAATGTTTTTACAAAAAAACTAAATTCCAATTTTCTGAAACTAAGGGATAGCTAGTACAATATTTGTGTAAATTTTTGTAGATCTATCTTCTATGGTTTATAAGTAATAAAAAAAAAATTCAATGTTTCTGCTTTCGAACAGAGAGACATTTTCAGCTTATATTGTGCTGTAGGCGCATTATTTGGCTAACTTGTCCCATTTTCACTGTTGATCTGTATGCAAGAATTTTCAATATTCCTGTCAAATTTGAAGCCAATATCTTCATTTTTGCCGCCAGGAAAATGTTTACGTTACACAAATGGACAGACGTAAAAGCTTAAATCGATTGTAAATTTAATGTTGATCGAAAATAGACGTACTTTGTAAGGTCTTTGAAATTTCCTTCCGGGTATTACAAAGAAAATAACATCACCTTCGGTAGTAAGTATAAAAAGAAAGTAATTCCTGACACTTTTTGATCATGCTAATAAAAGTTCCCGAAAATGCACATAATTATAGAAATAGTATTTATTGTTGCCACTTAAACAAAATGCGCCTTAACATGAAACCACACAAAGTTCAAGTGATACTTTACTTGATATAAGTTCTTGGGACATATATATATATAAATATATTTGCTTTACAATAAATATGTTCTGTGCTGAATTCCCGTTACTTTTTCACTACTTATATTTGCATGTAGGCTTATATGTGTGTCTGTCACGTCATGTCCACTTATGATTGAAACAATGTAACACTAAACAATTTGAAAACATCTCAAGTAGCAACGATAGCCTCGAATAATAATATGAGAACAACGAAAACGTGGCCTTATAGAAGAATATTCTCTCTAGCTCAGCCTTACAACACTAAAGCTTCAATTGCAAATAGAAAATCACCAAATGTCACTTGTCTGTCGTACCTCATGTCATGTCCGTTTACTTAAATATAATAAAATGAATCACCCACGTGTCAAATATATTAACTTCAACAAAACAAAAAGTATAAGGAAAAGTTATAAAATTGTTTGCTAGTAACGAGAGAGATAGGAAACGACTTTCGTATGTGTATTCAACTTTTAATTGCTCTTTTTAAAATGTATTTTAACTAAATTTTTATTACAATTTACATTAAAGTTTGGATTGACTTCTGAAATAAATTATTTATTATTCAATAGTTAAAAGAATTTTATCATTTACTGTTGTGATTCGTTATTATCAAAGAAGTTTGTTTTGACTATATACACACACTTAGAAGTCGGTCAAGTGCTTTGATTTTACTTGAAATTTAAAAAAAGTATATTAGAAAGTGAATTTAACCGATTTGACAAATGAAGCGTTCATATATCAGAAAAAAAATTTGATTTTTTTCACTAACGTTGTGCTGTTATTTCCTTTATTTAAGAAACTAATAATAATGTTTTCCAAATGGGTCGGTTTATCAGATAATCAGATCGAATCGATTTTCAATAGTGTTCGTCCTTGTGTCAAAACATGTTAAATGTCGTTAAAATATCTTAAAAACTTGTGATTATAGATCAGAGCTTTTTTCATATAAAGGCAAACTTTACGTAAGAATTAGGGTAAAAAAAGTAGATGGACATAGTCCAACATTTTTTTCTGTTAATTTTTATATCAATTTATTATTATGGATCAATTTTCATCATGAAATATTAACGATCAGACCTTTTTCTCATATAAAAACTTACTTTTCACGACAAGTCTTATATAGAGTAGAGTAAACAAAATAGATATACATGGTTCGAATTTCTTCCAGTTAAGTTTTATATCAACTTATTATTACGGATCAATTTTCATTTTGAAATATTAAAGATTAGACCATTCTTCATATAAATACTTACTTTTTATGAGAACTCCTATATGCGATGAGGTACATAAAATAGACCTACATGTTACAAATTTAGCGCAGTTAATTTTCATGCCAAATTGCTTATTGGCATCACAAGACATTAAAAACTAGACCTCCTTATCATACAAAGGGTTAATTTTTATAGGAAAGTTGTTCAAAAATGGTCTCATCCAACTTAAATATTTTATATATTTTTTATATACCAAAATAGGTCTTTTTAACGAAATTGTACTTTTTTTCAAATAAAGGGGTGTTACACATGGAGTGGCCGTAAAAATGGATTCAATTTTAATAGCGTAATATTATGATCTGCAGTTTCAACATTAAAATACATGGACATACAGGCGGAATAGACTATGAGACGGAGAAACAAGCTCAAGTCGGAAAATGATTCTGAATCAATCAATATAATAAAAGGTTATAAATCTTCAAATATTAGAATATTGGGACGTACACTGATAGACAGACAGGTGGCCTGAGAAACAGACAGGCATCCAGATGAACAGGCAAGCTTAAATCACACAGGGGTGTAGAGTATAAAAATAGCTTTCCCTAATCCCTACCCAGACGTATATACGAATATCAAAATTGAATATTCATCAAAACATACATATATATAAAGTTTCAATATACTTTTTAGGTTTTGTACTAGTACTAATGATAATACCTAGCGCTTGCGAAAAACGAGAAAGAAGGTAAGGTACTCCCAACTACAAAATGTAATGAAACTAAAGTAATGGATATTTAAGGATTGCCCTAAAGCGAATATAATTTTACGTAAAAGTATAAGTTTTTACTAAAAAAAGCGGAAATTTACCGCACATTTGTTAAACCAAACTTACATACAAAGGCATGCATATATAATGTAACACCATGTGTGTCATAAAGCAATTTGCAAACAGCTACGTTGTATTTATTTATGAATCGGATGGAAGGTGTTAACGCAGAGTGAGAAAATCTCAAATAAACTTTAACCTGACTGTTGGTTGATATGCTACAGCGTGTGTGTGTGTGTGTGTATGTATGTGTGTTTGCATAAGTATATAATGTACTTACAAACAAGTGTCACATAATGAACGCATATAAGTAAGAATGTAATTTAATTCCTTGGTAATCATTTAAAAAAAAAAAAAACATTTAATTTCAGTTTTTTGGTAATTAAGTGAAGATTTTTTTGCTTCTTTTTTTTTTAAACAGCATTTGTAAAGTAAATTAAAGAAAAGTTCATAAGGCCAAGAAGACAAGCTGTGCATGACTGTTTAGAAAGCAGACAATGGTTGCTTTAAATTTTTTTCAACATTTTTCATATTAAGATTTTGTTGAAGAGAAGCCTTCTTTAGCTTTAGAGTATTAAAAGTATTAGGAAATCTTCTTTTATTTTTAAGATTTTACACTTGTGTAAACTTAACTGTAATGCCTGGAGCATTGAATTTTTAATATATGAATGCTACGTAATAGGAATGTTTTTATAGTTACCACTGCCTAAAGATAAAAAAAGTATGTTAATTTAATCGCTTGATTTGTGGCAATCAACATAAGGGATATTATATATTATATGGAAACGGTTCGCTGGGAAGAACTTAATACTTCTGATAAGTACAAGCTTTAATAATAATTTTTTACCTCTTATATGATGTTCTTAATAATTTTGTGATAGAGTAATCTTGTTTGAATTCGATATGAAATGGCTACAAAAGCAACTCTGTAATGCTTTGTTTTTAGGGATTTCTAAAACAGCTGATCTAGGAAGTTAACTGATCTAGCAAATCACCTGATCTACTTTTAGTGGCAAAATTCTTCCGTTGAATACACTAGATCTAATAAAAAATTCATCATAAATGAAAATTGATTTTGATAAAAAATTCTTAAATCATATTTTATGTTCTCTTGTAAAGATTTTTCCAAATCCTGTCGACTTAAAATTGCCAAAAGTCTTAACTAAGAAATGTAACTAAAAAATTCATGATTATTAAAATTGATTTTCAAGAAATGCTAATGTGTTAACAAGGTACGATCGTCATGAATTGTTTGACGCTTGCTGTGTACTACAAAATTATAAATATTTTCGGGTGAATATCGTTGATTAGTTTCGAAGGGTAAAATGATTTATTTTTTTTCTGTGGGCTTTCTAGATATTGTGAAATGCTAAAAGTTTGCAATGCAGCGCCTTAAAAACGCTTTGTGATTTAATACCTATTTTTTATTCCGTACACATTCCATCTTCCCATAAATCCCATAGTTAAGAAAACCATTAAAAAATCGGAAGATATTTTTTCTTGATAATTCATCATAAATATTGCCTCGAAATTTATTCGTCTTTTTTTTTATTTCTTTGTTTTTTTTTTTTTAATATATTTATATACGTTGATTAGATGCAAATGTAATCTTGATGAACGCAAGAATTAATAACAAAAATTAATGAAAAAAAAAAAGAAAAAATTCTTCGATGAAGGGTATCCATGAATCGCTTTCAGAACGTATGTTAAGTTCTTATGTTTTTTTCTTTTCATTTATTTTATTTTATTTCTATCTGTTGTCACGGTGACATTTCGTTTCTTAGAGACGTAGAAAAAAATTTTAGAATGTTAAGAAGAAGAAAAAAAGGGAAAAGAAGACAAAAACATATCACGACTTACACATAAGACGTTTAGAGGGTATAAAGATAAGTTAAGTTTTATGGTTGACAGTATGACTTTGGCGTTAAGTTATGTATGTATGGTATATACGGTGTTAGGTGAAATGACGTTGATGATGACAATAATGCATGCAAGTCAGCATGACAATGATGTTGCTGATGATGTTTGCCAACGATGACGGCAGCAATGATTATGATTACGATGATAATAATGATGATAGTGATGCACACACACACACACACACATAATATTGTGATGATTTCAAGACTGTCTTTGTTGTCTCGCTTTCGCGGAAAATTTTTAATCTTTCAAACCTGCTAAATTATATGACAACGTAACGGGTAGACAAGTTTTGTATAAAGACAAATTATGACTTTTATTATTACTTTTTCTGTTTTCTTTTTTATTCCATCATTTATAACCTTAAGGATGTAAAATTAATATTTTTTTTTTTTTTTTTGTTATAAACAAATGGTAAAAATTATATAATAATTCAAAAAATATTAAAAGAAATTTTAATACATATTCTTTTTTACTTCATTTGTTTTAGTTCATTAAGAGTCTTAAAATTATTTGGTTTCTGTCGTGTAAAGTGAGTCGAAAAGGTCTTATTTCATTTATCTCTTTTGTTAAACTTATTGTTTTGTCAGCATGAAAACCTTTCGATGCACGAGGAAAACTCTAAAGAAAATATAGAATTTTCCTCAGCACGTTAGAAGAATATTTGGCTTAAATAAACTGTGTAACAACAATAAAAGTTTTTTCCTTTTTTTGTCTTTTTATTTTTATTTTCTCTCTATTTAAGAAACGAAAGCAAAAAACTCGATTCTACTAGCAGTAGAGCAGAGAACACCATAGCTCTACACAACTATCTTTATAGAGTTGTAAGTCAAGTTGAATTTTAATTGAAAATTGTTGAAAAATGAAAAATAGAAATATTAGAAAGCAATAACAACAATTACAAAATTACTTTACACTCTCACCTTGTCTTAGTTAAGACTTTTTGTGTTCGACTTTACTGTTTTCTTGGGACATAGTTTTCTCAAGCATAATAAGTCAATATTGAAAGTTTGGTTACCAAGAAGTGAAATCAGAAAATTTCTTTTTTAAATAAAATAAATTATGGCACTAAAAACAATTAAGGGTTTATTCATTAGTTTTTGTTTTTTAATTTATTCTATTTAGTTATTTATTATTCCGGTAAATAGGTTTACTAAACCTATAAAATAAGTACAAACTGGCTTGAGAAAGACCGACCTTGAAATGCTCTACACTACTACGCCTAAAATAATTCTTCACTTATGTTTGTGATAAAATAACAAAAATATACCAAAAATTGTAAATTGTCGTCAGTTAAAAGCACACTTTCCATAGGTGTCTTCATATCGCAAAAGGTCCATATTATGACTTCATTTAGTCCAAAAAAAAGCAAAAGTAATTTTCTTCTCCTAGATCTCATTATTTTTTAGGCATTTTCGTGATAGAAAACTCATAACGTTAGAATACTAAGAATTAGATTATGTTGCCGTACGTAAGGCTAACGTTTCGTAAGAACTGTTATTTAAGGAAGAAGGAGGGAGGGGAGGCAAGTGAACCTATGTGATTTTACCAACTAAAAGTCTTTCATTTCGCTTAACGGTTTTCTACCCTTTGTTTCCATACCCACTATCGAAGCTGAGGGGTATATCTATTTCATAATTTTTTTTCTAGCGCCCAGAAGGAAACGTCAGAGGCTTTTCAAAGTGTATATATTCTTGATCAGCATCAAATTTAGAATTGTTTTAAATTCTGTCCGTCCGCGTAATATTTGTAGCAAACATTCCCTTGGACACAAAAATGGACACGTTAAAATTTGGTAACAAAATTGAACCTTCTTGGAGGCAGACCCAAATCGGTCCAAGGATACGTTTACAGTAAAATATAAACTGAGAACGTCTATGTGTTCGAAACCAGAAAAATTAAAATTTTTGCTCATTATTAGATCTATAAAAATTTCCACAAACATTGCATTAGCTATCCCGTAGCGTCTGCGTAAAAATGAAGAGGATCGACCATGCCTACCCGTTATAATACAGTATTGAAATTAAATTTTTTTTGTGAAAACTTTTGTTACATCAAGACAAAAAACTTTAGAGACGATATAAAGGGTGTTAACTTTTGGTCAGTATCTGATTCAGAAGCAACCTGGCTCTTCGACAAATATCTGACCGTTTCGGCCATGGCATTTTTATTTTACTTACACTATTAATTCTTTATCGCTTGTAATGATGTACTTCGAAATGCTTTAAGCTATTTTGGCAGATATTGTTAAAGAAATTTTGATCAATAGAATTTTTTTCGCTCAATTCTCGTCGATTATTGTTAAAATCTTAAGTCATAAGTATCACATGTCTGCATGTTGGTAGTCATGGGTGAACTAAGTCACCAATGACTGAGTTATTTTTTGCTCTGTGTACTTTATAGGCAACAGGTTAAGAAGGTTAAGCAAACCAGAGACCTTTTTGGTAAAGACCAAGCAAATCAATGTTTAATAAATGATGGTTAGATTTGATTGAATCGTTGTCCAAATAAAACATTTTCGTAACGAAATTTCGCAAATCGCTTTCTACCGTACATAGTGCAAACGTATTATTTTTGTTTTTTTCGTATTTGTAACGGCTTTTTCCCTATAAAAAAAATAAAAAGCTTAGGTCTCCTTAAACGTTCAACGTACATGGACTCTTAGATATAAAATCGTCCTTTAAGTTAAAATCAGAAAGTATTTAATTTCTTCTATTTTAAGAATAAACGCACACGAAATGAAAATAAAAAAAAAACTTTTGACGATACTTTGCGTAAATCTTTGAATTATTAGAAGAAATGAGAAATTTGTTGAAAATCTTTTATTTATATCTGAATAATGAAATCACTCTAGTAAGTCGTTCTCTTGTTAGTCATCTTAGTGTAAAACTCACTGAAGCATATATAAAAGCCTTTTGAATGTGACAATGCCTCTGCTTGAACACATGTAGGCTTACAGGTAAGTATTTAGAGTACGGCTTTCTATAAACAATGCAGTAGTAATTAATTGAACAAACAACACATAAAAGTGCCTAACAAACGAGAATAGAGGAAATAGTTTAAAAAAAAAGAAAGAAATATACCACGAAAAGTTATGCCAGGTTTCCAAGCCAGTGTTTACATACCAAACGAATAGCTTAATTAATTTCTCGTCTCCACAGACAAACATACTTTCTCTCACACACACACACACACACACACACACATCTATTAACAGCTCTCCATATGGTTATGTGTACCAACCAGAATTCTACTTATAGTTTAACGTCACATTTCCCAGACACAAAGCGAT
The DNA here is from genome assembly GCA_000671755.1 of Glossina brevipalpis. Lineage (NCBI taxonomy): Eukaryota > Metazoa > Arthropoda > Insecta > Diptera > Glossinidae > Glossina > Glossina brevipalpis. The sequence goes on along the minus strand of KK351038.1, from coordinate 1,283,398 downwards.
ATTTCTATTCCTATCACATCTGAAAGATAATTGTGTTCTAAATTTGTTATAATTTTTGTAACTTTTTTTGTAAATGATACCATTCGGGCATTATAAGATATTTATTCTTGATTTCAGTCTAAGATCTTAAGATAAAAACTTGAAACCTTTTACATCTAATTTTTGTAAATTCAAAATTCAAAATTCACTGCTTATGTGTAGACACATGTAGGTAATGGAAAATTCAAACAAATCCGAAAAGAAAAACTGAAAATTTAAATAAAAGTTCGGTACAAAGAAAAAAAATGTCTTCTAATCTGAATTTCTAATTCTAAATCGAATAGTTCTATAAGCTCTTCTTATAAAGAAATCTATTCCGGTTTTTTTTCTATGTTAGTTGAAGGGTATACAAAATTCGCTTCAATAGCTTAAATTACTTGTTTTCCTACTCTTTTCACTTTTATGGTTTTGTTAAATTTTAATAGAAAAAAGCTGAAAAAGGGAGAGAGGGAGAGAGGTACAGAGAGAGCATGTAAATGAATTATGTAGTGACTGAAGTAAAGTGATTATAGAACTTATTTTGAATATGCATGCAATCGGGTATATAAATGTGTGCAAACGGAGTAGTAGTTTATATAATAGCACCTTAATCTTTATTAATTGCACACTTATACGGGTAAGTTTGTGTGTGTGTGTGTGTGTGTGTGTGTGTGTGAGTATCTCGGAAAATCCGGTGATTAACAAAGTGAAAGAGAACGACTCTGTGTGTCAGAGGGAAACTCAACTCACTAATGCATGCAGCATTGATTTTTCAACTTGATATCATTTCAATAGCGCCTGCTTAGTTAGAGACCTCGAGCTGAGTTTGACGATGATGATGTTAATGCGCTGATGCTGATGCTGATGCTGATGCTTAAGCTGATGCCGATGCTGACGTTCATTTGTTTTTTACTTTTTCATTTTTATAATTTACTACGACAATGCACTAATTTTCTTAAAAGAATATTTCTTTTCTTTATTCTCTCTCTCCCCCCCTGTCTCATATATATATATAAATTTTCTTTTATTATTCATTGGGATTTTAATTCCGGGAACATTCTTGTTGTTCCCTCACTTTTCGCACCACATATGCACTTTATCCATTTTTGATTTTAATACCTCATGCGTACGGAATGTCATTAAAAAATAGTTTTTTTTTTTTTTTTTTGTTTCCATGAAGTTGATGATTCTTGTTTGCCGTGTTTAAGGCTACAACCAAAGAATTACGATAGAGGGTGTTTGGGAAAAAGAATGAGAAAATCCCGCTTAAAATGCATAAGTACATGTTGTAATTAAAAATTTTTAATGAGCATTTCATGCCTTCATTTTAATTGCTTTACACGATAAGGAAAAAATAAATTTTTTTAAGAGAAAAAAAAATGCATCAAACTTTCCTTGATGTTGAGATGATTTTTGTTTGTGCTTTTAAGTTTTTACTTTTTTGCAGAAAATTAACTTCTCTGCTTTTTTTTTCTTTTTTAATATTTTTTGCCTACTTTGCTGAATTTCTATTGTTTCTCCCCCCCCCAAAAAAAAAAAAAAAGAAATAAAAAAAAAAAGTTTTGGAATTTTTGCTATTTCATATTTAATGGTTATCATCTTTGCTTAAAAACTGTAACAGCCTGCAAGTGATGGTAGTTCTTACACGCAATACTTGTACTTCCGAAAAGTATACAAGAGTTCGGTTTCCATTCACCAACTTGAAATGTATGCTTCATAAGTTTTTTATTTTTTTGTTCTTTCTTTTAATTTACTGTTTGCAAGAAAATGTTCAAATTTCTTAAGCAAGATTTTCCTTAACCATACAAATTTTCAACATTTCCAAAGTTATGAAAATTTTTATAGAAAGATTTCTGCAAAAAAAAAAATTTTTTTTCACATAATTTAATTTTTGCTCCTTAATCTTCATTTAATAACTTTAATCTTTAAGAAAATGCAAAAATTTAGTAATTTTTCTATAATAGTTTCATGTAATCTATAGCGTGGTTGTTTTCAAAGAGGAATCGTTATTCCATATTTATATTGTAGACATATATAATTTCACTTTGGATTAATGTGGTTACCTAGCCATGCCTAACACCCTAAAGAACACCTAACACCCTACAGGACACCTAGCACCATACAGAACACTTAAGCCTTGCGCAACTTTTCAGCGAACGATATTCAGCGTCCCCTAGAAAGTTTCGCAGTCCCTTAACAGATGCAATCCTAGTATAAGGAGCTTCCTTAATTGGTTAAACTGATCCCCATGGATTTGTTTAGGTCTTTGAATTTGCTACACTTATCGGAAGACCAAATCCGACTACCTTATTTTATGAATTATGAATCGGAACGATATCGAGACGGTACTACTATATCCAACATGTTCTCAGCCCAACTATTACCCCCCAAGCAACCATGCCTAACTACTGAATAGGAACAATAAATATATACTACAGTGTATGCGCATTCTATGACCATTGTCCCATTTTCAATACCGATCTGCGTGTAAGAACTTCCAATGTTTCTGCCAAATTTGAGGCCGATATCTTTATTTTTGCGGCCAGGAGAATGTTTATCACAGACGGACACGCTAGATTCTAATCAAGAGTATGTGTATTTTATTGCACACTCTGAAGCTTCCTTCTGGACGTTGCAAGCAAAATGACAAAACGAGTATACACCCACGGGGGGCTTTACAAATTAAACTTTTTCATTATATAAAGGTATTCTTTTAATTAGACCCTTTTATGGACTGAGGTCCAAAAAATGAACCAATGTAATACTAATTTAGTAAAAAAAATATGGAGTAATTATTACATAATGGACTAATTTTCTCCACAAGATATTAAAAATGAGACTTTTCTTGGAATACAAAGGCTTTCTCATGACAATCCTTATATGGAAGGGGGTTCAAAAAATTTACCTATCCGATCCAAAATTTTTACAACAATTTCGTCGAATATCGAATTAGAAATATTCATCGGTTTTTACTGCTAAACTTAAAAATTGCAGTTTTTCTCATCTAACGACTTTTTCAATGGACACAGCAGTGGTCCAATCTAACGTATTTTCAACCACCTTCCTGCTTGGCCAAAAAACATCAGTGTATGAAATTTCATTAAAATGTCACAAAACTCAAAAAACGCGTAGACTGACATAAGATGAACGAACTAGACAGACAAATGGATAGATAATCTTCCGAATCGATCGTTATAATAAAAGGTGGGTCTGTCCTAACACCTTAGACGTTTTACATACATACAAGAAGCGAAGGGTATTATTGCGATACGCTTGAACTCCAGCCATAGGTATTAAAATATTATTTTCTTTTTATTGAAGAAACGAAAACCACAAACGGGCGTGAGCTAAATGAAGAGGCATTGCCATAATGGTTTACAACATTTCAAAACAATTGCTTCAGCATGTTTCACTCTTGAATTGCAAACATCTTGACTTCTGCTTTATTTTCTGCATTTACAAAAAAGAAATAAATTAATTAAATAACTTTTTTGACGTTCTTTTTGAGAACTTACTTGCTTAAAACACTCTTTTCTTCATTAAAGTTTTCAAAAATATTTTCTGGTTTTCCCTTATTTTGTAAAATAATATAAACACACTTTTCTGTTCATTTATTTTCCTTAGTTTAGTTGGTGGTAAGGCCGAGCACTAAGAAATGTACTTTTCTAAATAAATTACTTTATTTAGAAAATAAGTCAATATATTACAATGAGGCATAGCCAACTATTAAATAGTCTACACCAGTTTGCCTAATAAATTTCTTCGTTTACTTTCACGAAACAATACTACGCATTATATTTTGTTCCCGGGTAAACGCTTTTATTCCATGGGTTGCCTTACAGGAAAGGAGACATTAACTTAGTCCAAAGTTAGTTCTTTAGTTTATTTCTGTCATAAAGAACTAAAAATTAAATTTTGTTCCCGTATAAAGACTGACTTTTCATAGGCACGCTTACATAGGAATTGTTTCATAGAATGGTCCCACCCTATCCAAATTTTTCAGATATAATTTGTATACCAAAAATTTCGTTTCTATCGATTTTTGTCGAAAAATATTAAAAATTGGAATTTGTGTCATATGAAGACCCCTTTCAAATAACGCATTATGTGAAGAGTAGTCGATCGATTGAATCCATTCGCAGCAGAGTTCGTCACTGCATTAAAACACGTTAGTACACCAAATTTCGTCAAAATATCTTGAAATTTCATTTAGGAACGTTAGCTCTTCATCTTTGCAGCGAATCAGGAAATTAGACAATTGTTTGGTAAGGCGACGAATGTGTGGACGTGATTTCTCTCCTTTCTTTCTTTTCTCTTTCGAACAACCTTTTATATTATTATGTTATATCTTTGCTTCTAATAGTAGACATTGTAATCTTATCATAACAGATCTTAACGGCTTCTAGGTTACATAAGCAACAATAAAAAAAAAACCAGATTCTCGGCATAATGCAGCGTAGCCACTCTAGCGTTCGGCTTATCTGTACATTCTGAATCGTCATCCAAATTTTTCCACATAAATTTTCAATATTCAAGAACAATCGTAGAATGGACTTTTTGTGATGTATAGCATACCTGAAAGTCCAGATAAATTCGCGGGGATCAAGTAACACCAAGTCTTGTAAGTCTTGCTTGCATAGTACACTACTTGGAGATTGTTTCTTACCGGGACCGAGTATCGCGGTGGTTACGGAAGTAGCTGAATGGCAACATAATCTAAACAGAGGGAAACATTGAATTACACCCAGTGAATGTTTGCTCTTTATCTTCGAGAATAGAATAGATTGCCCCACAGTTTGAGAGACGAAACTGTGTGAAATTTTGAAAATTTTGGAATTCCATGATAGCTAACTACGTTTGGGAATAAGTTTGCAAGCAGAAGACTTCCGCTGCTTTCGGTGGCCTCTCCGTGGAAACATTCCGCTGCTTTCGATGGCTTCTCTACGGAAAGCTTTTACCATCACGCGCGATATGACAAAAGACAAAAGAGGAAATCTGACATAGAATGTGAAAAGGAATAGAGTCCGCTGTCATCGTCCTTATAAATCCTAGAAGATATCTCCATAAGGTTTCTAATTAAATAATAAATAATGTTGATGATGTGACACGAAAGAAAATCTTTTTCTTTGCCTAGACATTTGAGCAGGAAGCTTGCGAGCTTTCTCTCAACCCAATTTTTTTCTCATTCACATTTTTTTTTTAAAGTATAAACAGTCGTTAAAATAACATTCAATACGAGTCGAATGTTTTCAAGACTCAAGTAATTAAATTTTTTCCTTTCTTATGAAAGGATGGAAGATATTTAAAATTAAGGTAAAAGCATAATTTTGTAAAATTAAATTAATTTCAAAATATGAAAATATTTATTTTCATAAAATTTTTTTATTTACTTTCAATTCATAAACTTCTTGGAAAGATATTTTTTAAGCTGTTAACAGTTTTTAAGAAATTTTTATTTTAATATATGCATGCACCTTAAGTTTGGTAAAAGACTCTATAATTATTTGTATATATATGTATACGTACGTATATATATATGTATATATATATAAGTATACTGTTGATGAATAGTTCGAGGTTAAATATATTATTTAGAGAAAACCGAGAGAATATGAAAAAAATGCAAGTTTTACTTCAGCGAAAGCCATGTTAAGTGCAAGAAAAGATGTGATGAGAATAAAAAAAACTATATGCAGATAAAAAAACAAATCTACATACGTATTTATGTAAATGTTATTAAGCGTATGTATGACCTAAAAACCATGTGAATAACTTGTCTCATGCAAATCTACATATGTTTTCATTTGTTTATCTATACATCATTTTTTTGTTTTTGTTTTTATTTTTTTTTAACTTTATTTTTTATTTATTTTTGCAAAGTATTGAAAGTTATTGTATGTGCGCGTGAGTTTGTAAGAATAAATCCTATTCATGGGAAATGAAAAGGAAAACTGCCACACAGCTGTGTCAGTTAGTTTTATATTTGTTTGTTTGTTTGTTTGTTTGCTTGTTTGTTTGTTTGTGTCTATTTGTTTACATTGTAAGATGAGGATGTTTTAAATGTGAAAAAATTTACATACAAAACACTTTTGTTGTTTGTTCACACATAGGTTGTTTCGTATCAAATCAGAGAGTGGGCGATTGAGGGTTCCATATACACACACACGCACACATACATACATAGGTAGATAGATACATAGATAGATAGATAGATAGATAGATAGATAGATAGGTGGATATATAGATGAATGTGATTACGTATGCAAAATAAAAAAACAAAACAAATTCTAAAGACTTTCTTTATGGACATCTGTAATATTTTGTGTCAAGGCATATTGTTTTGTTTATAAAACAACAACTGCAATAACAAAAGCAACAAAGACATTATTTTTGTTTTCATTTTTATATCCAATGAATATGAAATTAGTTTGTTGTAAACAAACAAAAACCGAAAAATAAATAGAATAGAGAGCAAACATGTCACACACAATTATTTTGAAATGTAAAAAAAAAAAACGAAAAAAAAGTTTCATTTTGATGAGTTGCTGAGCACACTTTCAACTGCAAGCAATTATTGTTTTTTTTTTATCGAAATATAGTGAGAGGTGTTTCTGCATTCTTTAACAGATCGGCTGTTAAAAACCTCATCTCAAATTGAACGGCCAATGGTTGCTTATATCATAATGTATTCTGTTTAGTCAGCCGTTTTTAGGTAACAGATGTAAACTCCAATATTTTGCGGTTCTAAACGCATTTATAGGCGTCAAATATCTGACATTAAAAAACCCGCTTCGATAGTTTAATTTTCTTAAAATTGTATTTGAGTGGTAGCGGATCTTGATAATAGAGGTAGTTTTGTGTAGAACATACATTTTGACCTTTGACTTTTAATGTTTTAATCTCTTAAGGACTTCTTATTTTTGTACCCACCACCGGAATTAAGGGTGTATTAATTTTCTCTTTTTATTAGTAATGCCCAGAAGTAAACTTCGGAAATCTCACAAAGTATATATATTCTTGAAATTTAGAAACGATTTAAGCAGGTCTGTCTGTCCTTCTGCATAAAGTTTGTGGGGAACCTGGCTCTAAAAATGAAGATATCGGCTTCAAATCCGGCGAAAACATTGGAAGCAATTCTATGCAGTTTAGCATTGGAAAGGGACCAAATCGGTTAAAAGACGCGCCCACAATATAACGTAGGCTGAGAACATCTCTATCTTCGAAAACAAAAAAAACTTGTTTTTTCCCATTACTCTTTAACCAGATAGATCTATAAAAATTTTCACAAATAGAGCGCTATCTATTCCACTGAGCAAAAATCTACCACGTCCCCTGAACCTAATGGAGTATTGGAATTTAATATTTTTGTGAAAATGTTTGTGAGATCGAGAAAGAAACTTCAGAAACCCATAAAGTATATATATTCTTGATCAGTATGAAATTAGGAATTAATCCAGACATATCCGCCCGTCCATCCATTTGTCTGTCTGCTTATCTATGTAATGTTTGGGAGCATATTTCGTAAATAAAAATGGAATAAATTTGCCACGCCTACACGCCTTTTTTTCAGACAAAGGTGATGAGTATAAAAGACTCGGCTTAGCCAAATATAATTTTCTTCTTGATTAAGATTAAATATATATCGAGATTACATGAGCTCTTAGAAATTGCAATAGTTTATGTAGGACTTAAAGGATCACAAAAATTATTTTAATTTCCATTTAATTTGCATTAATTTTTTCCTCTTTTTTTTTGTTTCTCTTTGCTCTGTCATGATTTTCGTTTCTTTATTATTTTTAGTTCTTTTAGTCGACATAAAGTTTTTCTTTTCTTATCCACCCCAGCGGTTTGTTTTAGAAAATAATAGCAAAACTTTTTTGTCCAATATTTAGTTTTTTGTTCTTAAATGTGACAAAAAAAAAATTAACAAAAAGAACCCCCTCCCAAAAAAACCGAACCCTAAAAAAAAAAAAAAAAAAAAAAACGAATAATAAAGGGCGTAGCAAGTGGTAGCAAAAGTTTTATATTATTCTTGAAATATCATAAATTTTTAGTTTTTGATTTGTTTTCATTGTTGTTTTGTTTCATGTTACTTGATGTCAGCTTTGGTAGTTTTTAGTTTTACTTACCAACAAAAGGCGAGAAATATTTGTTATTCCTTTTAGCACACTTAGAAATCTGCATTAGAACGAGCGCCTTTGGGCTGCTCAATTGTAAACTTTGCGAATCGATTGCTTGTGTTGCTATTACTGGATTTCATCTTATAGATACGGAATAGATTTTCAGTGTTAGCGTCTAAAAAAAACTGCATTAAAACTTTGAGGAAAAATGTATTTCATTTTAAAATGCTCAATCAGTTGTACGATTCGCTTTATTTCTTTCTAAGGCTATAAATAGTATGGAAATGATTGGAAAAAATCTTAAATAGTTTTCTTAACGATTATATCAATCAAGATGGGTGTATTTGTTCTCAACGAATGGAACCATCACTACGGAACGCTATGAACCATAAGTGATGAAATTAGAACGCAGAACCGATATGTTATCTGAACATCATGATATCGTAAGTTTTTAGTATGAAGAAGTTCGACTTGCAATATAGCAAAACTCATCCCGGGAACTTTAGCAGCAATAACCTGGAAAGTGCTACACAGCTTTTGTCTTTTCTTTATGGAATTCATATTTTATCTAAAAGTGAGAAAAACCAGAAATTAGCAATGAACAATACTTTGATTAATTTGCTCATTCATTTTGTTCTGAAATAAAGTCATGTTTAGTAACAAAAAGGCGGACCGAATTCCTAATAATAATTTGTTTGGAAGAAAAAAAATGTTTTTTTTTTTTTTGATTGCTTTTAATTGTATTTATTTTTACATTGAAATTAGAAAAATCAAATGTTTTGCGACATTGATATGGAATTTGAAATACTAGTTCCCTTAATAGATTCTACAGCATTTTCTTTCAAGAGTTCGAGTCCTTTATCCAAACTTTATATTGAATGCGATAAAGGTACCGCTTTTAGAAATGAAAATCGAAAGAAAAAATATTTAATATATAAATAAAAAATAAGAAAGATTACATTATAACATGAGCTATAAAAAAACGTCATCTTTGACTTAAATTATATACAGTCAGTATATAAAAGTTTTTCAAGTATTTAGAAAGTTAGCATCCAAAATTTGCCCTTAAGCGGATATAATTTTCTTACATGCAATTTATTTAATTTTTTTTTTTTTTTTGTTATATTGGAAAGAATATTCTTCCGTTCTACGTTTTACTATTATATCACCACTGTAGTCTATCCTTGTATGTTTCAGCCTTGAGTTCATGTTATTGCATAATTTTTCTTTAGCAAAGTTGCGCCTTCTTGTCATGGCAAGTGAAATTTATGGTGACAGCAATTTTTATGATTACCCTATCGTCAAGATAACGAAACAAGGTTTAATAAATCTTATTAGATATAGTATACTTGCTGCGGCAAGGCATGTAAATAAATTGTAGTCTAATTTTAGGATGAAAATTTTCTAAATTAACCCAAGTAAAGAAAGCGTCACTCAAATGATTTAAGATTGAGTGAAAGCATAAATTTTAACGAAATTTAATTTGGAAATTTTCTAGTTTTTTTTTTTTTTTAATTTTCTTATGGTTTTTATCCTCCATAGACCTTGACCTATATTAGTGTGTGTAAAAAATAGGTATTAATTAAAATTAAATTGCTTTTCAACAGCAAAATGAAATGATTTTTATTTCGTTTGTGTGTTTATTTTTTCTATTTCTTTTTCTTTTTTTGCTATTTTTTTGTTTTCATGCTTATGCTTAGCACATATTTGAATCCTTACGGGCATTGTATTCAATATAATACATTTATATACATATATATGCTTTCTAATGTGCGTGTATACAGTTATGAAATTCCCCAGAAAGTTGATAAAAAATCATATTGGCATGTGTAGTTCTGTTCTCTATTCTCTTTCTCAATAAGCAGTTTTTCAAAATTTTTTTTTTTTTTTTTCTATACAAAATCTAAAGGGAAGACAATTATATGTGAAAGATGTATTCCTGTGATATGGGTATCTAGAGGAGTATATAGATATATATACTTTTCTATACATATTTATACATATATATATAGTTTGGAAATATTGTAGTGTTCCTTAAGGAATAATAATCGTATAGAACTATAAGACACAATCATGGCCTTGCATGACAATAGTAAATGACGGATATTTTATTGCTTTTAAAATTCTATTTCCTCTTTCGTATTTTATATGTTTTTTCAATTTATATTAGAATATATTAGTAGTATTTGCCAACATAGAGCAATTGTTATTATATGTATTATATTATTATTATTATTATTGTTGTCTTTCGCATTTATATGCACTTAATTATATCCAATTATATGCAATGACATGTATTGTTTTTGGAGTCTGTCTTGTTTAGATACCATACATTTCCATTTCAATTCCTCCCTTCGTTTATCATTCTCTTTGTCTCTTTCTCTCTCCCACTCTTCCTCTCTCTCTCTCTCTCTCTCTCTCTCTCTTTCTCTTTCTCTCTTGTTCTTCTTGTTTTTCGCCTACTCTCGGTTGTGCCCACATCGCTTGGCTTCGATTAAATTCAAATCCAGTCATCTGTAAATACACCTTGTCATCAGTTATTGAAACTGTACTTAAGAGCAATGTATTAGTATTGAGTTTTCTCACTTTTGTTGTTATTGTTGTTGCTGTTATTATAGCTATTTACTATTTGTGCGGTTGTTTACATTTTGATAGAGTTGGTGTATGAAGAGTATATACATTTATGCATTTTGTGTTCCATGTATAGTGTATAATGTACAGATGAAGATAAATAAATAGGCAGACATGCAAAATATCCATACATTGCTGTACGATAAATATGTTCAACTAGAGTATATATATATATATTGAACATTTGTACTCATCTATCCATATACAAATCTACCTAGTTAAACAAAAGCTAAATAACATCATTATGACACGTTAGATAATCAGACAAATGCTTTGGTCACATACTGCCTATTAAAGCAAACAAACAAACAAACAAACAAGCATATATAGACGATTAAGAATGATATTAAAACAGGTGGCGGAACATGCTCTTTGCTGTGTTTATTTTACTATAAACATAAATATCATCATAAATAAACTGAGAATCTTTTTAAGGGATACTGAATACGGTATTGAATTGAATTTCGTAAATGATGAAACTTCTTTATAAAAATTAAAAGATATTTTAATAAAAATCAATAGTTAGGCTTATATTGTGTTCCTTGCGGAATTTTTTTAGAAATTCTCTTTTCAAATCATGTTTATCTCAAATTTAATATGCGAAATTAGTTCAGATATATAATTCTCAAATATTGTTTTCCTCAATCAATGTCTATGACTTTAGGAATTCGAATAAGGGTTGAGGGGTATATCCTCAAAATCAATAGCCAATCAATACATCATAGCATTTACTTATTATGAGGATAAGGATGAGAATTTTTTTGGGTTATCTAAATGAAATGATAAACCTATTATTATTATTATAATGAAATCAATTCTTTGACTAAAGAAAAGAATTAAGCACTTAATATACCTAATATATTAAGCTATAATTTTTTTTTTTTTTTAATTTAAGTGATGTTACCCTTTAAACAAGTTTTGTATCCAGCAGTTGAAGGATATATTCATTCTAGCATTTTGGTTGTAATGCCCGGAAGGAAATTTCAGAGATCTCACAAAGTACATATAGTCTTGATCAACATCAAATCTAGAATCGATTTAAGTATGTCCGTCTCTGCGTCGGTTCGTCTGTCCGTTTAACCGTCTATGTAATGTCTGTGGTAAATATTCTCACGGCTGCAAAAATCGCATTACCTATTAAATCTTGCGGAAATTCTTTATCAATCATTGCTTTTGTCAACGCTGCGAATTAGCCTTTTTATGTCCTCGACAGCTAACGTATTAGAAGGAATTTACTAAGTTTTGAACATTGAAAAATTTTTCTAAGTTTTGAACATTGAAAAATTTTGATACAGTACTTGTTTTGGCACCATGGCCACCCAAATGTAAATATTTCTCTTATTTTGCCCTATACAGAGCAATCTTTAAAGTGAATAGAGCATTTCTCCCAAACCAATTGTGATATAAACTATACATTGTTGGAAAGGGTATTGATCAAGGAATCACGCAAATCGATATAATAGAGTATTGGGAGTTAATTAAAACTACATGTAGCTTATATATATATAGCATATGTATTCTCCACCAGTATGAAATTCGGAATTCTTCTGGATGTACCTATGCGTTCATCTGTTCGTTTGTTATAAATCTCAATCTAGTCTAGCTCGCTGTATTTTTTGAAACCATTTTTTCGAGCTTACGTATCGCCGATTTCTACTATTAACTAATTTGAAATTTTAACTACAATTGCAAAATACAATTCTCTAACGACTATCGAGTGATATCTTGGAAATATTAAAACTTGTCAATTCTACTAACGATTTTCGAGGGATTTATGAAAGAAACAAAATGAAACCTACATATACTTTTTTTAAATCCATTTTTTGGTAAAAGGGGTCAACGATTTCTAGTTATATTTTCAAAAAATGTTTAGTTTTTTGTTCCATGTGCAAAGTTGTGATTTGGCTCGGTATACTAAGAGAGGTTAAATAAAAAACTAAAGATTATTATACGCGAGCGACGTCCCCTCCATTTTGTTTTATAAAAACCTGGAAAATATTTTTAATGTACTTTAAGACTTGTGCTTTGATATGTAAAAAGCCGTACATTACTTTTTTTCTTTTTTTATTTAAATTTCAAAAAAACGCTAATTTTTGTTGCATACGATGCGATATTATCCTTTAAAAGGTTAAAAAAATAGGTAAGGGATGTGAAACGAACTTTCTCCCATGAACGTGTTCAAAATATGCTCAAAAAAAGAAAAAAAAACAATATGCAACAAATGAGTAAGATTTTTCTGTTTTCTACGGTTTTCATCAAAAGTAATGTAATATAAACAATTACAATTTCTTTTTTAACTCTTTTTTTTTTTTTTTGGTATAAAACAACTGATGCTCTATATAAACTTTATTTTCGTTTGCATGAACAAAATGCACTTCGTCATTACTTTCAGGAGTTCACAAAAATAAACATGAGGCCGCTCTACATTTTTGATTATTTTTCTCTGTACTAGATTACGTACTCAAAATCCATGCTTTATAACCTAGTCAATCGGTTTTACGGTATCAAAGTGTTCATCAGTAGTAATTAATTCTTTTATCTACTCTGTCAGTACATCTGAAATCCTGAACTGATAACGTAGCAATTGGTTAGGCTCCTATGTTTGATACTCACTCATATTTGAATGGATGATTTTATGTCATTGATTTCATATCATTAAGATTAATTTTTTGTATTCAAATTCTTGAATTAAAATTTTGTAAAATGCTATTCCCATTTCATTTTGTAAGCTTAATATTTTTTGTCCTAAGTGTTTTGTTTGTACAAAGCAAACGAACGTCAATTTATCTCTCATTTTTTACGAATCTCTCATTATATTTGAAAATTTCCTGTGGCCTAGTTGGAAAGTTAGCCATACTGTTATATGAGGCTAGTAAAACCAACTATCACGAATCATATTTCAAAAGGATAGTTTCAATTTTTAAAACCGACACAAGTGCCTTCATAATCTTCCGGCCAACACTAACTTTGAATGCGATAACCCTTTAAATTCCATGTTGTTCCTGAAAAGCAAATAAAGCAACCACAAAATACGTAAATATAACTTAAAACTAAGTGTGAGACCAAAACAAACTTGAGACCATTGTTCTTATCCCAGTCTCTTAGCTTTAAGAGAAGAAGAATAACATCTAACCGCATTCTAGCTATCAGAAAAGATTGCTTTTGTAAATCAAAATTAGAATAAAAACTTAGTAAATATCGCATATATTTCTGCTTTACTATAGAGGAGGAAATTATTATTATAATAAATTATCTTAAAAAATGGGGAAAAACAAACTTTTAACAGGTGGGCCTGGCAAACTTTTTTATTTTTATTGAATACCGTGGAACACAGTTAGCCATAGAATACCGTGAAAACTGGCCAGAACAAAACAGCCAGAAAACAGACGTACTTTCAGCTCATACTGTGGGCGTGGCCTCCAATCCATCTGACCCATTTTCAATAGCAGAGTATGTGAAAGAACTTCCAATGTTTCTACCATATTTGAAGCTAATTTTGCGGCCAGGAGAATGTTTACCACAGACATTGCACAGAAAGATGGACAGACGGACATGCTTAAATTGATTCTAAATTTGATGCTGATCAAAGCAATATATATACTTTTTGCGGTGTACGAAATTTCCTTCTGGGAGTTACGAACCAAATGACAAAATGAAATATACCTCTCACCTTCGGTGGTGCATATAGAAATGATTTTGTCGCTAAATGTTTATTTTTCTTTAATTTTTTTTTTTTTGAATTACTTTAACTAATATCGATAATTACTGCTAAGAACCCATCTATCTAAACGTAGCATTAACAAAAAAAAAAAAAAAAAAAACAATGTAAACTAAATTGAAACTAAATTATAAATGAAATGTAAAACAAGAGAGAAAGGCGAAAGTACAATAGCAACAGAAGAAATAAATATTCAATGAGTTATAATTAAGCAAATAAATTAAAATATAAATAAGAAAAGGAAGAGATTGCATCAACGATAACTAAAAGAAATTTCAGAGCGTCAAGGTTGCTAAAACGTCTATGTACGATACATATTTGTTAGAAATGAAAAAAGTATGAGAAGTGGGCAATATAATTTTCTTACTTGCTTTTATTTAAATTATTGGGTGATATATTATGCCTCCGCGATTGTTTACCACTAAATGGTGTTAATGTGAGCGAACGAAGAACACAGGATTGGTTTGTTCAATTCCGTTCCCGAAATTTTGATGTTCAAAATGCAACGCACTCTGATCGAGCAGTCACTGAAAAACTCGATGAAATTTTGCAACTGCTAAACCAAGATCAGAACGCAAGCTGTCAGGAAATAGTGGAGGCACTAAATATCAACCATATCACAGTTTGGAATCATTTGAGAAGAGAATAAGAACCTCAAAAAGTACTAAAAACGCACACTCGAAAACATGGCCTATTATCCAATAAATATTCCATAATACAAATATTGTCCAGAAAACGTGATAGAAAAGGAAGGGATTACAAAATACTGTGGTATAACGTTCTTAAGCGAAGAATTGATAACTTATAATAGACCAGATATTGCAGTAGTTAACAAAAAAGAAAACTTTGTACACCTTAATGATGTATCAATACCATACGATGAAAACTTAACTGAAAAATACTTTAAATTAAAGAAATATGTATGTATGTAATGTAAAAAAAGGATTAGAAAATTTAATATTAAATCTTAACATCTGTACACAGAAATACAGTGGTCCGTAGTACTATATAGCTGTAAAAATGTAAGACGTGTTGTGGGTGATTTCAACAATAAAAGTTAATTAAATGTTTATGATTTAATTTATATAATCTTATACATATTTTGAGGACCAAAGGTGCTCGGTTGTTTTGGCCTGTATATTCCAATATATAAGATATCAGGCAATAGTTATATCTTCTTCAATTTTAACCTCTTTTTTTATGTAAGCCTATCCAAGTAGTTTATGTTTTTCAATTTACTCTGGTTTTCTAAACCGAAACTTTTCTAATTCGAAAATTGAAAAAAACTTTTATAAAATATTTAGGATTATTTAACATTTCATGTTACTTTCAAAGTAAAAAAAAATTAATTTTGCTTTAAGTAAAAATAAAATAAGTTTGAACCAGATGACTTAAAAAAATATTGGATTGATTTTGCCAATCTAATCACTCCAAATTAATATGTTTTTTCTTAAAAACTTGTTGATTATTTACCAGAAACATTGGAAGCTCTTTCACATACGTGGCTATTGAAAATGAGTCAAATCGATCACAGGCCACGCCCACAGTATCAGCTGAAAGTATGTCTGTTTTGTATTGACTGTTTTCCAGGGTATTCCACGGTTGGCCATGTTCCACGGTATTCCACAAGAAAAGAAAAAAACTGCCCTGCCCATTTATTAAAATCTAATTTTGACCCCTTATTTTGAGATAAAGATGTTTTGTATAAAAGATTCGGCGCAGCTGAAAATAATTTCTTTACTTATTTTTTTTTTAAATAAATTTTTTTAATTTTTGATCAAATTGTTATCATATTTCAGGTTCTTAGTTAACTATCGAATGAAAGTTTGCATGAGAGATTTCTTCTGTTTATTTTTTTAATATTAAACAGCATACAAAGGGACCGGAAATTGTTTCAGGGAAACGACAATCCTTGGAGAGTAACTTATTATACATGGAACAACAAAAATCATAATAATAATAATAATAATAATAACAATAGAGTAATAATATAAACAAAATTTCACATGGATGAAATTTCCAGCCTTAAGCGTAAGAATTTGCTTATGACTATAATGATATACAATAACAATAATTCTTCAAATGATTTGGCAGGTATACACCTGCTTTCCCATGCGTGTAGATAGATATATATATATATATATCGATATATATATATAAAAATAGATATATGTATATACATATATATACATGTATATGCATGTATATATATGTATGTATATATAAATGATATATAATTACGCTTCCTTCGAAAATTATCTGTATCCAATACAAGCAAGTATACGTACTAGAGCAACAATGCATCCATATGCACTAATGAGAGTAGACAGACGTAGCTATTAATTAAATAAATGATAAATTTCTTAGTAATTGCAATAATAATTGTCAGTGGATTTCATTGAAATTAAAAAATTAATTTTTTAAAAGTCTAAATGCACAGGAAAAACAGTGAATTAAATAAATATATATTAACATAAATCAGCAGACATTTCAAACATTGCGCTGACATTTTATTGTCGAGTCTCCTCTAACTTCTTTGAAAATCTACAATTGATACTGCCTACGCCTCAAGGCGAAGAGAAGCTATTTAATAATTTAATATAATAATAATAAGTTAAAGAAATCGTGCATAGAGTTTACGTCAAGCTATAACATAAAAATTACGACTTTTTTCATAGGTTGTGGCCATGTTTTGTCTGGTCAGACCACATTTTCAAAAAATTTTTCCGAATTTTTGGCTACGTTTTATCTGTTCTGGTTAGATACGTATGTTAATTTAAGCCTGCTTTCGAATTTGATTTATAAGCTATCAATTAGAAGATATGCGTCATCATGATCTGTATGTCTTTACGAAATCGAAAATAATTATAATTATGGCGTGGCCCCTGTTGTATAGGAAAGAAGACCTTAACCCGTTTTTATACCCACCATACCACTGAACATGAGGGGTGTATTCATTTTGTGATTTTATAAGTAATGCCCGGAAGGACACTTCGGAAGCGCCCACAAAGTATATATATTCTTGAAATTTTGAATCGATTTAAGCATGTCTGTCTGTCAATCCATATCTGTGATAAACATTCTTCTCGCGAAAATGAAGATATCGGCTTAAAATTTGGCAAAAATAGTGGAAGTTCTTGCAAGCAGATTGGTATTGGAAATGGATCAAATCGGTCGAAGGGGTCGTGCACTGTGATTACTGATAAACATAGCAGATATATCTATAAAAATTTCCAGAAATATTGCGCTAATTATCTCGTAGTGTCCGTGTAAAAATGGAAAGGATCGACCACGCCCACCACGATGTAATACAGTATTGAAAGTTAGTTAGTTTTTGTGAAAATGTCTGCTACATCCAGAAAGAAATCTTTTGGTCAGTATCAAATTAAGAATCTACCTAGGCATGTCCGTCCGTCCGTTTGTCCATCTCTCTCTGTTTGTTTATTTGTGGAATGTCTTTCCCCTTCACAAAACTTAAGATCTGTTAAGATCAAATTTAGCAGAAGCATTGCTTGGTACAGAAAATAGACCAAATTGGTCAAAGGGCATTCCTAAATGTATAGCATAAGGCGTATACACCTCTGCTTTCGGTATGTTTGATTCATTACTCACAAACTACACAATAAATATTTCCACCATTTCCCCTAAAAGTGGAAAAAATCTGCCACGCCTATCTAATATTATAGAGCATCGAAATTTAATTTTCTCGACCTCTTTTTGTTGATAAAGATGATGGGAAGAAAAGATTCTGCACAGCCAAGTATAATTTTCTTATTTGTTTTCATTTAATTTTTGACCCCAAGCGGCATTAAATTTTTACTTTATAATTATTGATCACCACCACCACCTTGCAATAAAAATTTGTACTCATTACTTAAATCAGTTTAATTGCTATTTACTCATATTTGATCTTTCAAAATAAAAAAAAAGTCGTAAGGTAACACGAACACTTTTCTAGTGTTTTTTTTTTATTACGTTTCTCTGTATTTTGGCGGTCGGATTTTCAAACCTTTTATTAAATCGTTATTACTACAATTTTTTCCCTTGTGGATAAATGAGGCTGATTTACCATAAAAGAAAAAATTTTGTTTCAAAAGCAAGGCATCGATAAATAACGTTCACATAGTACTACCATTATTATAATATTTTGTAGGATTAGAGTTTAGCAGCATCTGTAGTGAATGCTCAATCGGTTAAGGCTTAACATTGACAGATGTGTCGTACAAATTCCCACGGGTAGATATACCTTACCTTATTCCGTTTCTCCTACATTTTTCTATATGGATTGATCGTTTAACAAAAATCAAAAAGGATTTAATTAATTTAACGAACGCTGCTTAATGTAATTGCAGCTTAGAGTCTTCCGGGTTGCAGTGCGATTTCTTTTTCTTGGCATAGTATTTGTCGAACGATTTTTGTGGTTAGAGATATTTATCGCCAAAAACAACTCTATCTTAAAGCATCTTAAAGTAAAAAGTTCTAGAAATTCTTGTAATAATTTTTTCTTCCTCTTTATTTTTTTATTAAGTTCAGGGGAAATAAGTTTTTTAATTAATTTTACAACAACTTTCAGTGTTTTTAAGGCAAACTTTCTAGTATTCTTTATTACGTGAGTATGTTTGCTAAATGTTAGCGTCTTGATTAAATTAAGATAACTGCAATGATTTGTTACGCATTGTTTTTTTTTTGTTACTTAAAATACGTGATAGTATGGAAAGGTACGAAATGAACAAATTTAATCTTATAGCTGCGAATGTTGTAAGAACATTAAGAAAGAATTTAATCTAAATTAACGTTTTGTTGCTACGGGCTACTTTTAACATTTAAATAAAATTTTAGAAAATATTTATAAAAAAATCCCATTGTATGCGTTTAACTATTATTATTAAGTCACTGAAATTATTTGTGAGCATCTTAAAAACAATCGATTATTCTTGCCATAGCACCATAAATAGTAGTTTCGCGTACGAATCCAGAAAGTTTTTATTAATAAGAATTCAAAATCTTGTGATTATAACAAAAATTTTTTTTTTTTGTACAATTTTTTTTTTTGGAAAATCTCTAATAAATACATCATATAATTGGTCTGTTGGCTTTGAACTCTTGTATGAGCGTGAAGGGATCCATTTCGCGGTTCGGATTTAGTAATCTTGTTTCATTGACATATGTGACACAGAAATGTCACCTAGGTCGCCATGTATTGTTTGTATTGTTTGCCATTTTCAATATGAATCGTTCAACAATCGCTGAATGTGTTAAAATAGTAAAAACTTACTACAAAAATTCTGATCTGATAGGTGGGTTTTGCTCATGACGAGCAGATTATGGCTGACATAATAAAAACTATGGAAAAGTTTGATGAAACTGCATCTATACAAATTTGTTAAGGCATTCACATCATGGAAACGCACACTCAACTGGAAATATTGGCACTGCTAGTGAAAATATCGAAGAAGGTCCAAACTTATCCATTACACGGCCTATACAGCATTCTGACCGATACAGCCCCAAAATTACCAATTTTCTTTTTAGCGTAAAATGAGTATGAATGTTGAAGATATACGTTATTTTAACATGGCGGCGGCACAAGCCACACAACTTAAAACTCTTTGATATTGTTGCGCGAGAAACTTCACGTTACAGTGATATTAATTGTTCACCAAAATCGTACGATTTCTCACCGGTGGACTTTCTTTTATGAGATTACGCAAAGGATCAAGCTTATGCGAACAATTTGCAAATTCTTGACGCTTTCAAAACTTACGTTCGTCAAGTTATAGCCGAGCTATTGCCTGCTATTTGCATTCAACTCATTGAAAATTGTTTAAAAACAATCCAGTCGTATAAAATGTTCTGTGGGGAACATTTGAATGATGTTGCATTCCACAAATAACGGTAAGGTCCAAGCACTATAGTGAAAATAAAATTTGATCCAAATCTCAATCAGAAATATGATTTATTTACGTTTATTGCAACACTACAAAATGGATGACTGATCGATACAAGGGCTTAGCAAAACACTGTATCATGTTTCACGCTGATCTTGTATATGTATGCAGTAAATTTCGCAAGATTCTCTACACATCAAGCGTTACACGAATAGCGACAAGCTTGATAATCTTTTATTTCTCAATGATAGATTCAAGGTCGAATTTTATCATATAAATTCGACCAATTGTTAACATATCTACAGCTATGTTTGGCTTTATGAAATGTTGGTTTAAATAACTTGATCGCCTACATGTTAAAAAAAGCTCTATGTTTTTACCGTAAGACTTCTATTCTACTGTGTAATATTGGTCTGTTCGCCTAATTGTTATATCGATGTGATCGAAGTAAAGAAAAATCTTTTGTGGTTTGTATTGCACTAGATTTAGATCAGTATACATTTCGCTCATTATCTCCTTATGAATTCAGCCTAAAACTCGTAGATTTCGTAAGTAGTAAATGTACGTGTGCTTCTGTTTTATTTTTATAAATTTTCAATTGTTGCTAAATGCAATAGGCTAAGGGCTGTTTTCAATATGCTAATCTAAATCGAAAATTTCTAACGGGCACTCTTAACTGAAAGTTAAATTATTTGTTTTTCAATCATTTAAAAATGGTGTGTATCTTAATTTATTTAAATTTTATACATTTTTTCATGCAAATGGTAACTCTGAAATTTGACAAGTTACATTTATGATCGTTGCAATAATTAAAAATGGAGCGCCACGCAAAAGAAAAATGTCTTATAATTGTGAAAACCTCTTACAAAAATAGGAAAGGTTAGGCTGAGACTGCTCGCAAATTTCAGTGAATTTTTGGTCGAGAAAGTGCATCTTATGTGTCAACAATTCGAACATTGGTTAAAAAATATGGACGTGGCGCCTGGACACCTGTTATCAATGTTTTCTTCGAATTTTTCTTGTCTCAATCCATTAATAGTAATAATAATTGTTGAGATCAGCTCATTTCCTGGATTTGTTCTGCCAATTAGTCACTAAATATACGTAATTTTATAGTACAATTGAAATATCAATTAGAATGCAGTTGAACGGTGTGGAAAAGATTTGTTGTTAACCATTATTTAAATTTATCTAATTTTCAATTTAATTTTTAATGAAAACAATTCTTAAAGGTCCTTTGTTTTTGTTTGGATTGTTGAACAAATTACGATATGTTTCATTGATTTAGAATTTTATACAAAATATTTAATGGATTTCATTATTTACACTGCGGTTCTTGCTCATCAATACATGATGTCAAAAACACAATTTTACTAAACACAAGTAAGATAATTATATTCGGTTGTCGACGAAGCCTTTGTATCCATCAACTTTATATAAAAGAAAAAAGAAAAAGACTAGGAACAAACTATATTTCGTTATTCTATAGTATTGGGTGAGCGTGGCTTACATGATAATATTATTTTCATTTATTTCTTGTAATTTATGAGTAGTGTATGTAAAAGTCATAAGGAAGAGGCGACGGTCATGGTTAGTCCCATTTTCAATACCAATCTGCAAGCAAGACCTTTAAATATTTTGCTCAAACCTGAAGCTGAGGTTTTGCTTCTTGTGACCGAGAGAATGTTTACCATATACATTATATATAAAGCCGGATGGACAGACGGATAGGTCTGAATCATTTTCGAGTGCGTTATTGATACAGAATGCAAATAAAATTTATCGTATAATTATCATAAAATTCATATCATTGTATTTATTATAAGCAAGAAAGCTCTTTTTATACCTACCACCGAAGCTGAGCGATATAGTCATTTTGTTTCTAATGCCTAGAAGGCAATTTTAGATACTCCAACGTCAACAATATTGAGACAACAATATTGCATGAGATTGGGAATCGATTCAAGCATGTCCGTCTGTCCCTCTGTAATAAACATTTTCCTGGACGCAAATATAAGGATATCGTCTTCAAATTTGGTAGAAATCTTGAAAGTTAGTCCACGTACAGTAGTATAGACAGATGCCCAAAACTGCCAAAGGACACTCCTACAGTATAATATAAGTCGAAAACAATTTCATTTTCGGTATGTTTCGCGCAGTACTCATAAAGTACACAATAAAACTTATCGCGATATTCCATAAAAATAGAAAAACTCTGCCACGCCTACTCAATATTAAAGATTATCAGAATTTAATTTTTTTGATCTATTTTTGAATTTAGCAAGAATGAATATAAAAGATTCGACGCAGTCAAATCTAGTCTTCTTACTTGTTAACAGTTTTTCTTGTACTGTAAGTAAGTGTTTTAATCAATTGGATTCATATTCAGTACCTGTGTACAAGAATTTTCTAACCATTAGGGCAACCAAGCATAATTAAATCAATTCAGAATTTAATATTATTCAGAATTTAATATTAATATTAATCAATTCAGAAATTAATATTAAAGCTTTCTTTTTGGGCATTGCAAGTGTTATGAGAAAATGAGCATAACTCAACTAAATTCGGTCCTGAGTTGCTTCATCTCTTTTGAACTTTTGTTCTGATTATTATAGTTCTTTACCTATATAACGAAATTAATTGCAACGTAATTGTTTAATTTCAATTCTTATTTTATATACATAAGATATTTAGTGCAAACGTATGTTACTTAAAGTGTGAATGAATGAATGCACGATTGATTTCGTGAACTATTATTAATTTCCGTATCGATTACTTCGTCATTTAGTTTCTACTAATTACATATTATTGTTCAATTTAAATACTGCTGTAATTGTATGTTATTTTCTTTTAAAATTATTTCATTTAATTTTAACTACAGTTAAACATATTTTTAGTGTTGTGGCACATAACATATATATATATATATATATACATATATATATATATATATATACATATATATATATATATATATACATACATATATACATATATATACATACATATATGTATTTATAATATATATAGATTTGTATATTTATATTAATGTTTTTGATCGTTTATTGAAGCAATTTTGTCGTTGAATTTAATATAACAAATAATTAAATATTTTTACCTAAAGGTTTCTTACAAATTTCATTAAAATAATATATTGTAGTCGTTTCAAAATCTTAAAATAGATACATTTAGGATTTCATAAATGGAAATAATAAACTATTATTTAATTTAAAATATCTTAGATATTTAGTAGAGCAGTGTTTGTAAGAATTTGTATCAATTTATTTGTATTATAAGGTTTTATTTAACTTGTTTTCCTATCAGCACCTTTCGCACCTTTCTGTCAATCGAAATTTTGGATAAGTCCGTATGTGCGATCATATCGAAATTTTGCACACATTTATAGCTGCCAAAACAATGTAATTTGGCACCAAAAAAAAATTTTAAAATATAAACAAAATGGCGGCTGCCCTTAAGTATATTTTTCACATAACAACTTTTTCAATTAAGGCTTTATGATGGGTATGGGGCGTGGTCCGATCTAATCCATTTTCTATGACGTTCATCCTTGGGTCTAAACAGATCAGTACAACAAACCTCGTCAAAATATCTTAAATTTTGCAACCTGCCGACTGAACATAAAAATATATGAACAGACATCAGACAAATAAACAACTGGACAGATAGGCAGAGAGATGGATAAACAAGTTTAAATACAAGCTTAAGTACAGATTCCTCTATTCGTTTAACATGGTTACCTGTTTTGAAAACTTTACACCATGGCACATTTAAGTGCTAAACTAATTCCAGTTGACTTTAGTCACGCGTCCTCCGGGCTTCGGAACAATCCCCACAAGGGGTGCTCCGCAATTCCCGAAGTACCAGATCAAACATCCTGGGTACAGACCACTGTTTCCCTCTGGTTGGAAGGTAAATCCAGCTCATTTTCCAACAACCAGCCTCAATATTCCTTGAAGGGCCGCTCCCAAGCGATCAAGCAACAAGGCATTCTCAAAGTTTGTTAATGTTGCCAATATAGCACAATGAGCTTCCTCACGGGCACCTGATCCCCGAGGACTTAGTTGTTCACTTTAGTATATCTGTACTCACTCGGAAGTGAACATCACTCCAACTAATTTTTCGGATTATTATGTACTTGGAAAGACATCGACACATTTAGCTAACGTTTCTTATGCTCCCAGTGCAACTACTACCTCAATCAATCATAGATAACAATTAGCATGAGACAGTAGTGTTATGACCTAAAAGCAAAGAAGTCATCTAAAATAGAAGCAATTCCTTCCTCCTACAATCCGAAAAAATACCCGTCGCCGGGAATTAGTGGATAATCTTCATTCAGCTGCTATGTGTGTTAAATCCACGGCGTTTATAGCTGGGACTTCGTAAAGGTAGAAGATTTGGTATATTTAAGTTTTGCAGGACAGATACATAATTTATCCAGACAAGCTTAAGTACCATGATATGTGAATGTATAAAAATTCTCTCTGGCAGATTGTAAAAGTTGGATCGCCTATGAAAAATAAGTTAAATAAAAAACTTTCTTTTAAATTAAGATTTTTTTGTAAACTGTTGGATGGGAAAAAAATTTCGTCCCCTGTTACAGGAATATCTATAGAAACTTGGACTTGACAAAACTATTTTAAAACAAGTAAAAGCAGCATCTTAACGGCCAAGATCAGCATTAAATACTTCTAATAAATTTTTGACTTACTCTCGTCAGAAATCGTAAAAAATTGTAAATATATCAAGCTGTTGTCAAAAGAATAGACCTACATGATCTATGGAATTCATTTTCATAGTAAAATATTAAAACTTGGATCGTCTCGCCATATACAGGCCCACTTTTCGAAAGAAAACTTACATGAGGCGATTTGCAAAAAATATACCTACTTGATCAAAATTCGGTAGAGTTAATTTTTATGTCAAACTTTTAGAGACTCTTTTTGATCGTAGCATATTAAAAATTGGACCTTTTTATCACGTAAAAAAGGCTTGCCTTTCATGAAAAAGGTTACATGGGAGGTGGCTCAAAAGGTGATCCAATGCGTTCTAAATTTTCCTCATTTGGTTTATATCCCAAAATATCAGTTTCTAATAAATTTTGTTACATAAAATTTTTTTTTAAATGGTGTGTTATATGTGCAGTGTGGTCGTAAAAATGTTTCGATAGCATTCGTCTTTGATTCAAGACAAGTCAATCGAAAAAATTTCCTTACAATATTTAAAAAAAAACCAACCTATAGGTTGAACACATGAAATCATGGCCAGACATCAGACGGACACGCTTAAATTAATTCAGAAAGTAATTCTGAATCGGTCGGTACTATAAGGGGTAGATGTATCTTAAGCCCTTCCGAATGTTACATTCATCCGCATAAATTTATAATACTCTCTACGACATGTAATGCAGGGTATAGAAGCAAAACAAAAAGCCAACTTAGTTAGCTAAGTTCATAAAAAATAATTTATACAATTTTATATTAATAACTAATTTATTATAATTTTAAAATTACAAGAGCAACGAAAGTTTAACTAGTAGACAAGAGTTTACAGAAAAGTGAAAAAATAGAAAGTATTTTTAAATAAATAATTAATTAAAAGATACTGCAACAAAAATATTAAAAATGTTAAAAATAATAATATTTTTAAAACAAAATTGTATTAGCTTAGGAAGGCAAATATCCAAGTGTCCGAGGAACAACAATAAAAGTAAATGTTAGCAAAACAAAATCTATGCATGATGTAAAGAATAGAACTAGAAAAGGTAGTATTCGAAAGGATTATAGATGGAAGGAAGGTTTGAAGAAGACTACAACAGAAAGAAAGATACGTTTCCAGAAACGAAAACGGAAAAATTCATGGAATCTAGCGAAGAAAAAGCAAACACTTAAGGAGCTGAATAGTTAGCGAGAAACTGAAATGAATTTAACTATCAACAAAACAAGCATGGGACTTTTAAGATTCTCACGTAAAGACAATATTTATAGAATAAACTTCATTTCAAAGCAATCTCCAGCATGACTGAAACGCGGTTTTATTGAAGATAGAAAGCTATCAATTTAGAAGATGCAAATCAGTACTTAGATATAAGCAGAACCTTAGGTATTTACGACCAACCATACAGCTCACTAAGTCGAGTGAAATCATTAGAAGGCTTAAAAATAAAAGAAAAAGCTAACTGAGAAAATCCAACTTCTTACACATTAAAACCCTGTACACCGTAAGCTTTTATTCGTAGTCACCTAAAACTAATTGGAGCAGTATTTACTTTCTGTCTACTAGTTTACTTACATGAAAAAAATTTCTATATAAATTATTTCTTATTGACTTTTGAGACTAATTAGGATCGTTTTTATACTCTCCACCAAGGTGAGGAGTTTTAGGTGAGCTAAAAAGTTCGTAGGCTAACATAGAAAAATTCCTTTTTTTTTGGATAGAATTTCATTTTATTAGTCAATATAGTTGCCTTCGAGGGCAATACAACAATTATAGCGGACATACAATTTTTCGATACCATTTTTATAGTACGATTAGTTTTTAGCCTCAAAATAATCGGTTCAACACGCACAGTCCATTCGGCTGACTGTCGATTAGACTCTGGTGTGAAATGATGAAGCCAAGTTTCATCCATTGTCACATATCGACGCAAACACTGCTTAAAATCATTGATTCGTTGTTGTTTTTAGTCGATTGTGAGCTCGCGTTGCAGCCACTTTGAACAGAGCTTTCGCATATCCAAACGATATTCACGATATGTCCAAAACGTACCTTTGATATTTTTAGAGTCTCGCCTATTTCAGTCAACTTTACGTTATGGTTATCCGAAATTATTTTGTGGACGTTTTTGATGTTTTCGTCGGTAACAACCTCTTTAGGGCGTCCACTGCTTGCCTCGTCCTCGGTGCTCATTTCGCCTCGTTTAAGTTTAACAAACCATTTC
Organism: Glossina brevipalpis; assembly: GCA_000671755.1. Classification (NCBI taxonomy): domain Eukaryota; kingdom Metazoa; phylum Arthropoda; class Insecta; order Diptera; family Glossinidae; genus Glossina; species Glossina brevipalpis. The sequence goes on along the minus strand of KK351038.1, from coordinate 1,256,062 downwards.
TCTATGGTTGATTTTCCTGGTGCAAAGTCCAAATAATGTTTGTCAAGCCAAGCCTTGGCTTCAATAGTATTTTTTTTCGCCCAAAAGCAATGTTTCATTAACACATGAAATTCCCTTTTATCCATTTTTTCAAACTAACAAAAGTTGGTTCACTAAAAGTGCTGTAACTCACATACTAATAGTGCTGTCAAATTTGTACACGTGTCTTTTGAAGTTTAGGGCTAATTAAAAATCATATGGATTTAATATTAGTAGCGCCATCTATGTGTCAGCCTACAAAAACGAATATAACTTCGTTTTGTAATTTTGCGTGCAATGCCCAGAAAGAAACTTCAGAGACTCCACTAATTGTATATGTTCATGATCAGTATCAAATTTAGAATCGATTTAAGCATGTCAGTCTGTCCGACTGCCCTTCTGTCTGTACGTCCGTCTGTGTAATATCTGTGGTAAACATTTTCCTGGCAGGAAAAATGAAGATATTAGCTTCAAATTCGGCATAAATATTGGAAGTTCTTTCAAATACGCTGATATTGAAAATGGATTAAGTCGATCGTAGTCCACGTCTATACTATAAAATAAGTCTGTTTTCTGGAAGTTTTGCTCAGTACTCATAGACTGCAAAATAACAATTTCCGGAGTATTCCACAAGAAAACAGAAAAATCTGCCACGCCCACCTATTAGAAGTTTTTTTCCCCCTCTCTTATATGGATTCCATTCTCACTAGTGCAAGCTATTAAACTTTATATAAAATATTATTTAAAAATAGAAAACGGTTATCTTTAAATAATTATTTCTAATTTAGAAAATCGATACTTTCTTCTGTAAACATTCTTTTGTGATAAACACAATTCATTACTTATAAATCAAATTTTTGGTAATAAAAAAAAAAAAAGAAAAGTTGTAATAAAAATTTGTAGTTTTTTATATGTTTGTGTTTTAAACCATTAAATGCAAGTCATTGACTTTAATAAAATAAAAAATTTTTTTTTGTTCTCCCTTTTACTACCGCATAAACAACACTTTCACAAATAAACAGGACCGCCAGCCACTAAAGCAATAACAAAATAAATGTTTTAATGACCAGCAGCCTCAAAAGAATGTTTAAAAAAAAAAAAAGAAAAACACAGAGAAAAAGTAGTAAAAACAACATGACTGTTGGGCAAACGAAAAATGGTCAACATAAAAATAATTTAACTTAACGAGGCAAAAATTTAATGTAATGTTAGCCAAATAGGTTTGAAGAGACAACAAATAAAATAAATTAAGGAATCTGTAGTCGACGGAGTTTTTTTTTGCTTTTTTTTGTTCCTTTTTTTTGTTTTTTTAATTTTTTAATATAAAGTGTATCTTGGACACCTAACACGACTTAATCTAAAACACGTTTTTACTTATACATATATAGTTAGTGAGTGTATTGCGTTTTTGAAAACGTTTGAGTTGAGGTCTAAAAGTAGAATACAACTTTTTTTTTCGTCTTCTTGAAACTTCCTTTCTTTTTATTTATGATTGTTCGGCAGTTACTAAAAAAACCATTTAGACTCATTCAAGTCTGCTTTAAATTGCCTAAATGTATCTTCTAAGTGTAATTAAGAGTTTTTAAACGCTTTTAAGTCTACTTTAGTTTACACGAAACGACTTAGACTTCTCCCTCTAAATGAACCTAATTATCAAACTAGCTTGCTTACCATAGAACTATATCGTCCTATGTCTTCAATTTATCCAGGCAGTATGTTTCCATTCTTACTATTAAGGAACGAAACAAAAAAAAATGACTGGAAGTAAATCTACTAAATAAAGCTAAACGACATAAGTTTAATGAACAACGGATAAACAAATGAAAATGTAGGCGAAATTTAAATTTTATCTTTTAGAATTTATTCTACTTTTTGGAAATGTTGTCGCATATATCAGCCGGTTACAAACCGAATAGCAAATGTAGTGGATCCTATTCAAACTCCTAGCTGACGTATGAAACAAATAAAAAAACGCATAAAACTTTAGAAATAAAAGAAAAAGAAAAAACAAAACGGAATGGTCACGTTTTTGTCGTTGTTTTCAACATCATTTGTTTGTTTTTTCTTCGCCATTTTTTCTTCTTGCATTCTCACGTTATCTAGTGAACTCGTTGGTACGCTTCAAGCGAGAGCACATTTTTCACATTGAGAAATATATCTATACATATATATGTACATATTTATATATATACATCTATATCTATACATATATATATATAAACGGCTTTTTTAGAAACGAAAGATAAAAACGTGTATTGCTATCTCCTATATTCGGCTCCCGGACTGACGGTCTGCTAAATGGGAACATGAAGCAAAAAAAAAAAAAAAGAAAAAAAGAGAAAAGAAAAAAAATTATTTGAAATGAAATCCTTTGACAAAGGTGGAGAAATCTTTTTAAACGGGAGAAGATTTAGAGTTTGGGGTTAGGTGGGTTGTTCGGGTTTAGCTTAATTTGCGGTTAAACAAATGTTATGTTCTTCGCTTTAGTTTCTTTTCTGCTACTTTTTGCAGTTATTTAAAGCATCCGCATCAGCATCAGCATTAAAATGATGTCAACAACGGCAGAAAAGCAAGAAGACAAAAAAAAAAAAAAAAAAAANAAAAAAAAAGAAAACAAACGAAAAAAAAAGTAAAGAAAAAATGTCACGTACCGAAGCCATAAAACTAAAAACGCATTTTTCATTATGTTTGTGGCTTTTAGACGTTCTCTTTTTTTTCCTACGTTTTTGTCCTCTTCTTCTTCTATTATACTTAGAACCAAAATTTAATAATAGTGAAAATGCTGTACGTATACACTCTAACAACTAAAGCGATTGAAACGAAGAGAAACAACAAGTAACAAAATGACTTGGAAAAGCCATTAGTTAATGGTATAAAAAGGAAAAAATGTTCTCTATGCTGGTTACGCTCATGTTAATGCTAAAGGCGGGAAAATTGAACGAAAATTAAGATTCCTTTGAAGAGAGTTCGTTTAAAAGAAAACGATAAAGGCTTTGTAAACAAAAATTTAAAAATCGGAATCTTTTTTTATACGTTTCATAATCTTCTTAATCCTCCTCTTTTTATAAAAATAAAAAAAAAGTACACAAATCTTAAGTATACCTCAGCCGTTGTCTGTTTATCTATCGGTTTCGATATTTAAAATTTATATTTTAATGTCTTTTTTTTCTATATTTTGCGGAAGACTCTGAGCTGCTTACTGCTTTTGTAGGCTTTATATAGGAAAGGATTGGAAATTTATATTTACTTAGTCCACTTTAAGCCTATTTCTAATGAGTACCTTTAAATAGTAAGGAATCGGAAAGATATGTTTATCTTACTTACTTCTAACGAAAATATTTGTATAGGAATGGATCGGAAAGTTATATCTATTTAGTTTGCTCTAGGGCTATTTTTAATCAGTACTTTTATATAGGAAAAGATTGGAAAGTTATAACTGCCTAGCCTATTTTGGCCTACTTCTAATGACTACGTATATATAGGAAGATATGGGAAAGATATGTTTATCTAATCTACTCTGTAAGCTTACTTCTAACGAAAATATTTGTATAGGAAGGGATCGGAAAGTTATATCTATCTAGTCCACTCTAGGGCTACTTCTAACGAGTACCTTTATATAGAAAGAGATCGGAAAGGTATGTTTATCTAATCTACTCTGTAGGCTTACTTCTAATGAAAATATTTATATAGGAAGGGATCGGAAAGTTATATCTATCTGGTCCGCTTTAGGCCTACTTATAATGAGTAAGTAGTTAAAACTACAATGCGTCAAGGATAAGTTAACCTAAGTAACGTGAGGTAGAATGCTTAAAAGTACCATAGAATAAAATGAGATATAACTTAAGTGTGGGCCAAAACAAAAGCACGCGACTTTGCTTCTCGCAGTACTTTCATATGCAAAAACCTACACACACTAAAATATCTTTCAGTCCTTCTTAATTTTTTAATTATTTATATATAGTTTGGAAAATGGCCCTATTTCTACTACCTTTTAACAGTATTAACAGCGTTAAGTTACTTTAAAATTTGTATTAAGGAGTATTCAGAATTTATTTCTATGTGTAGTGAGAGGAATATAACAACAAACGTTAGAACATCATTATTGACATGATAACGAAGATTGTGCTGTAAATGCAACTAACTCTTATGCAAGCAAACAATTACTTAATGGCTAAATATCCATGCTCTCAAACTTGTTCTGTTAATTCTCACTCCGGCTATGTTCAAAAGTCAAGTAAAACGTTTAAAAAAGTAATGCAAACTAGAAAACGCTTTGAAATTTTAAAATTTCCAATTCTATATAAAAAAAAAAAAAAAAATTATTAAATAAATGAATGCTTTTAAGTCATATTATCTCATCAGAATGTTAAATTCATTCAATTCTTTGGCTGTATTGTGAATAGATATAGATCTGCTGTATGTATATATGTATATGTATGAATATATATGAATATATATATATCTGAATATGTACACCGCCAGCATATAGGTATAACTATTCCATTCAGAAGCAAGCTTCAGAGATCAGCATCCAATTCTCAATCTTCGTTCGTTTCCTTATTCATCAGTACGTTTGTCCTTCTGCTGTAGGTTTGCTGATGGTAAACATTGTCTTGGTGGGGAAAATTATGGTCCCGACTTCAGAGTTTCGAAAAGCATTGAAAATTCTAACACGTTAGTTACTACTAAAAATGTCTTATCAAGGTACGCTCCTTTAATACAAAGTAACTTGGAAAGTCTGTCCAACAAAGAAGTAAAAGAATTGAGCGTTTTTGCTTATTACTCATAAACTACAGCAGATAAATTGATAAATATTTCCGCACATATTCTTTAGGTGATCCTAGAGTACCTGTATAACCGCCCAACCAAAATTACAAAGTAACGAAATTTCATTTTTTTTTCTATTTGAAAATTTATTATTATTTATAATTATCTTACTTGTTATTTTCATTTCTCTCATTTATTTATATTAATTTTTTTTTTAATTCTTTATTTTATTTAATCTTTTATTTTTTATTTTCATTATTTTTATTTTTTTTAAATTTGTTATTTAAAGTTCGTTTAGCACAATCTTGTTCCGAATCATTTTAAATGCTCATAATTTTCAAAGCATATAATATTTTCGGACAGAAAAACTAATGTAAATCATATTTTCAGACAGCGGAAGATATTAAAACAATTAAAAAGTCTCGAGTCTACCGAAAACTTTTAGTAAAATGCACTTAAAATTTTTTTCTTAGTTACAGCGATTTATAATATTTTTTTTTTTTTTATTTATTTTTATTATTTTTTAACATCAAACATCGAACTCGAATCGCAAACTGTTTGTACAGAGAAATTAAATTTCAATTTATTTGACGTAAGTTACAAACATTTTAACAGAAAAGTATATATAAAAAAATATATATATGACAGAAAGTTATATTTAAAATCTACTACGAAGCTATCTACAGATAAAAAGAGAATTCAGAAAACATGAAAAAAATTTTAAAAAAAAAAAAAGAAAAAAAGTATGAAAAACATAATAATAATGAAAACGGACATAGAGTAAAATTAAATATTTTTTCAACACACGCACACACACACACACATGCTACGAAGAGTAAATATTGGTAAATGTAAGTGAAGAACACACGTTTCCTACATATGTGTACGTTTGTTAGCAAAACGAAACGATTCATATAACAGGAAGTGATAGTGTGTTAGTGTTAGTGAAAGGAGCAGAGAGGCGCTGTGGGGAAACATGGTATCTATGTGTATTGTATATGTGTGCAAAATTGCTCTTTTAGTTAGTCAAACTTTTATTTATTGAATTTTGGAAAAACTTTTCTTTTCATTTTTTTTTTCATTTTTTTTTTTTTTTGCATTTTATTCCTGTTTTTCAATTTTTTTTTTTTTCTTATTTCAATTTTTTGCTTCTAAATACACTCGTATTTATGGATATTTATACATATGTATGTTTACACATGTTTATGATGATGTGTTAATCTCTAGAAAAACAACAGAGAGAAAGAAAGAACAAAAAATAAAAAACAAAAAAAAAAAAAGTTAAAAACGTAAAATATTAGTTAAAAAATTCATTAAAAATTTTTCGAGCTTTTTTCGTTTAGAAATAAGTTTTAATTATTTCCATCCGAAAATTCCGCTTTTTTTTTTTTTGTTTTAATACATTTTTTTCCCCGGAAATATAATTGAGTTTATTTAGCTGCTACGGAGAGAAAGGGATAAAAGATAGAAAATGAAAAACCACATAAACATGACAACGCATTTGAGTATATAATAATTGAATAATGCTCTTAATTTTTGCATCTCTAAGCTGATTGGCTTTAGTATTCTAGATTAGTTCATCAATCTCGTTGAAAGGTACGTTTTAAATGAAAATTTTTAGAAAATTTAATCAAATATATTTTTTTTCTATTTTATGTGTGTGCTTTCTCGATTGTACTCTTGAAAAGGTATTAAAAAAAAAAATGTTGTAAAAGCTAGTAAAGGGAAACTTATATTCCGCTTCCGGCTAATCATTTACACTTAGGAGAAGAATTTTCATTGTATCAGCTGGATAGTTTTAAATCGGGTTTTTTTATATTTATATGTACAAAATCATGTGATTGAAACTTTTTGCTTTTTCTTGTCCGAAATTATGAGATATATTTTTTCTAATCTTTTTTTTTTTATATATAAATACATGCTTGGTTCCTATGTGGGAAATTTGAGGAAAAAAAAGCTTTAAATCTGCTACATGCATTCTTTTCGTCTTTAATTCGATTTTTGTTGCTGAAATTCTTACAAAGCTGATAAGGAAAATGAAGAATTACTTCGAGGCTTCAAAATGGCTACAATCCACTTCAATAACTTTATGGTACAAAAAAAAAAATGTAATCTTTTCTTAAGAAACCTTAAGTTATGCTAGATACCATTTTGCAACATTCTTCAACACTTTAGACCAATTGAAGCCGACATAATTATCCACCAAAACTTTAATTGTCATATATTGAAGAAGTAGACCTCTAACAAAAGGATAACATTTGATTGTCCTGAAATTTGCAGCTGCAGCTGATAATACTAATAATTGTTCCGCCTTTTTTTTTGATGCACAAAACTTGTCCAAATATTATTCTCATATAATATTTGTATTGTGACCTTTCTTTTTTGTTCGGAATTATGATATACATTTGTTACCTAACGTGATTTGGATTAAAACGTAATTATAAACTTGTAAGAAAAAAGACGAAAATTAATTTGAAATGCTTTAATTTATTGAAGACCTTATTTCAAGCAAACTGACTAACTTCAAAATCACTTTAAAAGTTTCCTAATGTCATTGATAATTTTGTATTTTTTTTTCGGTTAAAAGCCATTGACAGCATCATTTTGAATTTGCGAAGCTGAAATGTAAGCTAATTAATTCAGAAAATATTTGAATATTGAATTTTTAGTACTTAATTTTGAGTATTGATACAAAATAGTGACGCATAAATTTGGACGCTTTGTCTGGACAATATAGGTGTATACTTTGGATCCCTCTCGCTAGGAGAATTTCCATCAAAACTAAGCCTGTATACCGCATCAAGGTGTAATTTTTCATACTTCTTGGTAACGGCAGAAAGAAAATTTGCTTTAGGGAAAGTGGCTTAGGGTATTTAAGTTCTTTTAACTTCTCATATGCAAACTTCTAATTTGTTGGAGGAATAATATCAACTTAAAATTCGTATCCAATTATATCCTACTTTAAAAAAAGAAGTTAGGTTTTTTGCTTCTTACTCATAAGCCAAAGCAGAGAGATCTTTAGTATCGGTACAAAAATGGAAACGATCGACCACGCCCACTCGATATAATAGAATATTCGGATTGAATTGTTTGGTGAAAAAGTTTGCAACATTAAGAAAGAAACTTCGTAATCCTCGTAAATTGTATGTATTCTTGACAAGCATGAAACTCGGAATCCAAATATACGTACCCTGCTGTCCGACTGCAAAAGTTAAGATATTTGGATGAAATTGGGCGAAAACATTGAAAGCATTTTCTCATACTTTGGATTTGAAAATGAAGTAAATCGGGCACATACCATGCCCACAGTAAAAAATAAGCTGAAAATGCCACTGTTTCGCTCACTGCTCATAGATTGCACAATAAAAATTTCCGTTTTAGTTTTTTTCACCTTCTTTAATGTAAAGGTGATGGGTATAAAACATTCGGCGCAACCGAATATAATTTTCTTACCTCATTTAGATTAACATCGGGAGACTGTCAATTATTGATAATTTGAAATTTTCTTTCCTTTAAATTCTTTCAACTGCAACATCTATTAATTAGAGATGTATTTATGTGAGCATAACTCTTATATGTACACTTGTTAGCTTAGGCTTAGCTTAAGTACTTATAGACCAAATACCAAAGTTTTTTCTTTTTTCTTCCTCTTCCTTTTTTTACTACTACTACTTTACTCTCTACTACTTACTTTAGCTCGGTTCAAAAATCTCTGTATATACTCTGTGTAGTATCTACTGCCTGTGTTTCTCTTTGTTGCGGCCGAAATGATAAAACTGGTGTATCCCCTTTGAACGTAAAAATATTGTGTGTTCTTGACAGACTCGACTCAATGATCACTTAAATTGACTTTTAGTAGTTTACTAAGAAGAATTTATTTTCTATTTTTCTATTATTTATAGAAAGCATATGCTGGGCATTTGTAAACAAGCCTTCAAATTCCACAAAAACTTCTACTCTAGATCCCTTTACTTCTTCATAGGTTTTGCGTTTCCATAGTTTTACTTACGAAAAAAAAAAAAAGGAAACACAGATATACAACGGAAAAAACTTTCTTTGCTTTAATGTCATTTGTAATGGGCTTCAATTCAATTTTTCTAACTCTCTCGTTTTCATCCTTTTGCCTTTATTTACTTAGTTATCTGTATGACGTTGATGATGATGATTTCTTCAACTGTTGTTAACCGTCTTAGAATTTTTTTTCCTTTTATTTTAGTTGATTTTTTTTTTTTTTTTTTTTTTTATTTTTTTTTTTTTTTTTTTTTTTTTTTAGCAGATATATAAAAAGCATGTGGCAGAGAAAGACTTAAGTGCAATGCTGAGAATGAAAAAGATGGAGAACTGCAACATCTTTCAAGTACGATGTTGTGTTGAGTAGACTTGATGATGCACTTTAAAAACCTCTCTCTGTACTTATGTTTATTCTTCTTTTACTCTTCTAGTTCAAGTGCATACGGTGGTTTGTCTTTTCTTTAAATATGATGAGTACAACTAAGCACATATAGAAATGTTTATACGTTTGTCTGAATTCATATATATATATATGTATGTATATGTGAAGTGTGTAAAAAGTTAAAATAGAGTATTTTAACTTCTCAGAAATTAGGAAATAATTTTTGAATAAACGTATATATGCGTATAAAACAAATTAAAAGAAAAAACAAAAGCAAAATAAAATAAAAAACAAAAATGAAGATGAAAAATTAGAAACAAAAAAAAAATCTTAAATTTTACCAAAAATGTTTACAATTAAAGTTTTAAAATTGCTTACAGAAATAGTCAGGCACAAAAAAGTTGTTAAACTTTAAAAGTTTTAAATAAAACATCATAAAACAAAAAGTACGTAAAATGAAATAATATGAAATAAAAAAGGAAAAATATTAAAAATGAAATAAAACCAGAATTAATTCTCCTCAGCTGAAGAGTACTTTGCTACTTATTACTTGTTTGCTTTTATTGTTTCTTGACAAATAAATACCGGAAAGAATATTTTGTTTTATCATAATTTCATTACAAATACATACATACATATAAGGTACGTGAAAGTAGCTCACTACAAAAGCAAACTACACTATAATTTTTGAAAAAATTTAAGACATAAATCTCTAAGATGCGGTTAATCTTACAAAAATAAAAATATAAGACAAAGAAGCAAATATTTTATGAAATCTCTTATGAGTTAAACTTAAATTAACTTAGTAGCTCAGGTCTTATTAAGAAAATCATCGATTTAGATGCTCAAGAATCGACCTATAAGTAAAGACGGTATTTTTGTTTTATTTACAGCCATGGACAAATGAATAATAGCGCTTACTTGAATAAGCTTAATAAAAAAATAATAATAAATAAAACAAAAACATATGTTTACTTTCTTAGTTATTTAGTTATATAATTATTTAGCTAGCATTTAGAAATACTCAAGAATCCAACATTTTAATTTTATTTACAGCCATGGACAGATAGATAATACTTTGCGAATTAAATATAATAAAAAAAAAAAAAAAACAAAAATATACATATAAAAACACTACAGTCGGCCAAGCCTGTCCATAACACAATTCTTCATTTATTTTCGTGAGAAAATACTAAAAAATACAACTTTCTTCCAGTTAAAGGCATCCTTTTCTTGGAACCCCTTAAAGATAAAACAGCGCAAAATATCACTTGATACAAACTTAATTTTTATCTCAAAGATTTTCTTATTCTTTAACTATTTCGGTCACAAAGCACTAGAAATTAGACTTTATCGCCATATAAAGGTTTAATTTTCGTGAGAATCCTTATATGAGGCGGAATTCAAAGTATAGATGTGCATGGTTTAAATTTGTTTTAGTTAATTTTTACGTCAACTTGCTATTACGGACCACTTTTCATTGTGAAATATTAAAAGCTTAGTTTTTATAGAAAAGTTTATTAGGGAATGGGTCAGAAAATAGTCCCATCCAACCCAAATATTTTATATTTATTTTATGTCAAAAATGCACTTTTTGTTATAAAAAGCTTACTTTCCAAGGGGGTGTTACATGTGGAGTGGTCGAAAAAATGGTCCAATCGAACCCATTTCTGATAGCGTTTGTTCCTGGGGCAAACCCGCTGTTATAGCAAATCTCGTCAATATATCTTAATAACTGCGATCTGCAGATTGAACATGAGAATACATAGACATATATCAGATAGATACCCAGAGAAACAGGCGGATAGACAAGCTTAAATCAATTCCGAAAATGATTCGGAATCGATCGGTACAATAAGAGTTTGAACTGTCTTAAGCCATTCCCTGTATTACGTACATTCGCATCAACTTAATATATGTTCTAGTACATGTGCGGTAAAGTATAATGAAAATTATATATAGCCATCGACACATAAAAAGCGTAAATTTAAATTAAAAAATTTTCTAATGAAAAAACTTTATTATCAAATAATATTAAATTAAAATATTTATTGATATCTCTTCGCGTCCTATGTCCTGGAATTGATTGAATGAAAACAGCACAAAAAAAATTTTCACGCAGTTTTTATATTAATTGAATTCTTTTAAATTAACCACTAGTTTTATTAAAAATTGTGGTGAACAGAGAAATTGTTTTCACTCTTAAAAAACGCTTCTGACATAAGGTACTTTTATACAAATTCACGTGATATAGATCAATATGTGTGGAATTTTCTAGTTTGGCCGCACTAGAGTCTCAAATTTGACTATTTTTCCATAGTCGATAAGTTATGAGACAAAATTTCAAAAATTTTTTAAAAATAGTTCGGGAAAACGAAATTTGAATTTGATTAGTTGTTCTGAAAGGTATTTTCATACACATTAACGTGATGTATGGGAATATAGGTGGAATTTTCTAGTTTGGCTGCGTTAGACTTTCAAATTTGACTATTTTTGCCAAGGTCGACTGCCATCATCATATCGATTTTCAAGCATTTCTTGAAAGGAATTCACTAAAAGAACACTTTAGTTTTTTATACAATTTTAGGGGCTGTTTCATATAGATTTCCATGGCGTTTAGAAAAATCTTCTAAATACTGAATTTAGACGAATTAGGCTTCCAAACCAAAAAATTGCTTGACGCTAATTACTGTCCAGATCTATGTTAATGCTTTTACAGAATTCTGTTAATGTAATTGGTAAATGTCTTTGCTATAGTTAAATTCGAAATTATCTTCAGACTCTTAATTTACGAATATTTTAAATTTATCCTTCTTTAAAATAAAATAAATAATAATGCCATTAAAGACCGTTTTCGATATAAAAAAAAAAAACGAAACTGAAAGACAGAAGAAATTTAAGTTTCAGTTACCAGCAAATCTATTTTACTTTATTCACGTTCAATTATACTTTAATTGTAACTAAAATTTTACCATAAAGTTTCTTCGAGTTAACTACTAATTGGCAGGAGAAATAAAAGAAAAGAACAGACAACAACAAAATTCTGAAAATTTATTTGCGTGAAAAAGTGTTTATTGTGCACAGAAGTTAAACAATAACAACGATGTATGCGTGTATTACAAGCAATTCATCCATTTTGTAAATATCGATAACAATTTGATTCCATGAAATAAACCTTTTTTTTCTTTTGATATACCTTCGTCTGTATATTTACAAAATTTATTTATTTGCCCTGTTCACAACCGGCAAAAAGTAAATCACAACATATAAAAATTCATTCATAATCATCGAACTAGCAATTGCTATTGGAAAACAAATAAAGTAACTTCTGTTAAAAAATTCGTTTGTTAGAAAACTTTCAATTTAGATGTAAATATAAATAATAAGAGAGCTTTCATTACCGAAAACTTTATCTCCAAATTCAAGCGGGAGATATTCAAGTCCACTAGAGAAATCGCAAAGAAAATTAGCGAGTAGTTTGTTCTCGATAGATTGGTGTAATGAGGCTCGGGTTTTTTGAACTGATAAAGAGAAAGAATCATATTTTGACAACATTTCATGTATGAAAAAGTTTGTCGTTCGGCAATGGCCAGATCGCGTTCAACATGCGCTTCCAGAAAAAAGTGTTAAGGAATAACGAAAATAGAACTAAAAAAGTTGGACTTGGATTGAATTACTCAAATATATTGTAATTCTGTGCTTTCTTTTTTATTTTTGTTTTATTTATTATTTTTATATTTATTCTTTTTTTATTAGTTTTGTACTTTACATCACTTGTGGCTCAGGTACATTAAGTTTATAAGAAAGTATGTAACACCCAGAAGGGCTCATGATAGTTCCGTCTCAAGACCATTTACGAATTGATTTAAGATCGTCTGTTCGCCTGTCTGACTGTCCATATGTCTGATATATGTCCACGTATGTTCGATCTGCAGATCGGAAATTTTGACGACATTTGGTATAACAACGGCTTTGGCCCAAGAACGAGCGCTATTCTAAATGGATTCGACACGACCGTTTTTACGATTATTTTATATGTAATGCCCATTTTGGAAGGAATCTTTATATGACAAAAGCTGCATTTTCGAGAGAAATAATCATTTTAGTATATAAAGTACATGTAAAAATTTAGATCGAGTGGGACCATTTTTTGAATCACTTTACATACACACCTTCCTATGAACAGCAAGTGTTTATATGATAAAATCTAATTCTTAACAAAAGAAGTCATTAATAGCTATTTGGCATAAAAGTTAACTACCACAAAACTTGGATCATGTAGATCTATTTTTTGAACCTCATCCTTAATAGGAGTTCTCTTGATATGTAAATCTCTATAAGCCAAAAACTTTTATATTTCCTTGTGAAAATTGTTCTGTAATAGTAAGATGACACAAAAGTTAACTGCACAAATCCATGTAGGTCAATTTTTTGCATCCCACCCCATATAAAAGTTCTCTTGACAAGTAAATCCCTATATGACAAAAAAGTTTAAGCTTTAACATTTCATGTTGAAAATTGGTCGGTAATATTAAATTGACACAAATATTAACCGGAACAAATTAGGACCAAGCACATCTATTTTTTAGATCCCGTCACATATAAGGGTTCCTATAAAAAGTAAGCCTTTATATGGCGAAAAAGTCTAATTTTTAGTACTTTGCGGAAAAACATCTTTTACAGCAAAATTTAATTTAATACATTTGAAGTAAATCGGGTCATGCTTTACGCCCTTTTACCAATAAGGACCCCAAGAAAAGGATTCTTTTACGTAGAAGCAAGTCATAATTTTTCGCATTTTCTTATGAAATAAAATAGAAAAATATCTTAGGTAAAGTGATGTAGGGTACTTAATAGGCAGGCCTGCCAGATTAATAGCGTTTTGACTTATTTTGAACTGCATTGTCTATATTTCAACATTGAAATTCAAGTAGCAAATATATCTCTTAACCACGTTTCAAGACTATTAATTTTCTTAAAGCTACAGTTTAATGTAAAGCCGAACTAAAAAGCCCCTTGCTAACCCTGAAACAATGCCAGGAGTTCGCTTATAGAAACGGCTTCCCGAGTTAGATAACGAATTTCGCCAACTGCAAAACGTTTTGAATTCCATTTTTTAACAATTAACGGATAATTTATGATGATAGTAATAATAAGAGAAAAACTTGATAAGGTAGCTTTGCTACTTACTGCTATTAACTTGTTTATAAAACGCAATTTTCACAAACGTTGGTTACAACGCGACATAACGACAAGTAGACAATTTGCATTGACTTTTAAATAATTTTTTTTTGTTGAACTTGTATGTATATACATGATTGCTCTTACATCAGCAAACAACATATAATAACTTTTTTTTTATAGAAATAAAAATTTGCTGAATAAGTCTGGTCTTTTCCATCAACCTTTATGATCATATTACGACTATATTTACATTTGTTCAAATGTAATTTTCATTTATTTTCTCTTCATCTATCTCTATATTGTAACCGAAATAATGAAATATAACGCCCCAAGTTATATATTAAAAATCATTATTAAAAAAGATTAATAATCCATTATTTCGATGTTTATATTAAGAGTATAAACACGCATTTAAATTGCAATTTTGATGAATGTTGATACTTTATATGCAATTAAAATAAATGATAATGAAATGATAAATGAAAAGCTTACCGAAAACATAATTTGTTTTTACTCGACATTATTTTAATATAAACATAGAAAACAGACGAGAAAGCATTCATCTTAAAACGAATCTCTTATATATACCATCGAATCGAGGTAAAATCGAAAATATTATATTAAATTTCTTCTATTCTTCTTACATATATTCTTCTTCTATTATTAAATTTCACTTAAGTCACTTTCACTTAAGTTTCTTTCCGGATAGACGCTAATAACAACAAATTGTAACTTTGGCATGCGAAGAACAGAAAGGAAAAGAGAATATCGTCTTCTCGCACATATCGATCTAGAATCGCACCATTTTTCTTGGCTTACTTTAAAGTGAAATCTTATTAGTTGTTTTAAACGGAAAAGCTCTGCGACAAGTAAAGTTTTGTACACAAATTTTGTTATTTTGTATTGGACAAATTACTATTTGGAATATACATAGTACATCACAATCTGCTAAGTGACCTTGTTTTTTTGTCGATTTAGTTATTAAATTAGTTATTTATTTATTTAGTTTTTTAGTTATTTATTTATTTTGTTATTTAATATTATTTAGTTCTTTATTTATTAAATTCTTTTGTTATTTAATTATTTAGTTTTTTAGTCATTTAGCATTTTAATTATTTAGTTATTTATTTATTTAGTTCTTTAGTTATTTAATCATTTTCTTATTTACTTATTTTGTTATTTAATAACTTAATAACTTAGTTATTTAGTTTCCTAGATATTTAGTTATTTAGTTACTTCGTTACTTAGTTATTTATTCATTTATTTATTCAGTTATTTATTTATTTAATTCTTTAGTTATTTATAGTTATTTAATTATTTAGTTATATATTTAGTTAGTGTTTAGAAAGACATGACAAAAAATTTTCGTATATGTAAGTTTGAACAATTTCCCTATGCTTACTCTAAGGGTATAGACATCAAATCTATTTTAATTGCTTTAAGCATTTCAGCTTATTAAAGACCACTATATAATATACTAACAGATAGTCCCTACGACAAGTCTTTCTCGGTAAGATTTTACTGGCCTGAAGTTAGCCCTTTCACCCATAGCCAACATTTATGTCTTTTTTTGCAAGTGGTTCGCGTCTTTCCTAAAGTAATTAATAATTGAGCAGCACTGAAAAATCAAAAAAATCATTACAAACACAAAACAAAAATATACAACAGAAACATAAATGAAAAATGTTTTATGTTATAAGAAATAATAAAATAATTATATTAAAAAAATTTCCATATTCCTGGCTGTTGATAGAGCTTAAAGAACACTTATGATTTTTTTAAGTTTCTATTTATTTTCATAAAAGTTTTATTTTTATTGTTATCCTTTTTTCTATTTTTCCTTCACAAGTGTTCCTTTTTAATGTAATTTTATATTATGAACATTGTTTAATTTTATACAATTTATTAGGCACTAACGTCTTCTAGTCATCTCTTATCTTTCAATATTATATAGGGAATGCGTAAAATAATATGAACATTACGCGGTAAAGTATCATAAGTAAAACTATGTTGGCAACACCGCTTCCTTTTAAATAATGTGATGAGTATTTATTGCACCGTTTACGTAACAAATTTTGTAGGTTATATTTCCATGTATTGTACGGCTTGGCCTCCGACGGTTAAAACAAGCGAACGGTGGAATGTGTGGTCTCGGAAGAGAGAAAATTCTTGATGCTCGGGAGCGTTTGTTACGGAAACAGTTGAAGTGCTTAACAGTCTAGCATGACAAACATGTTAAATTATCATCGGCGACAAGACTTACTGCACGAAACTCAAACCTAACTGACGGAGACCGACAGAGACTGACGAACATACAAAAATAATTGTGGCCAGAAAACGAAAAATTATCTCGGACAAAGTAACAGCAAAATTCAAAGTTCACTTGAGTAATATTGTTTCAATAAAATCAGTACTGTCGGAGCTGACATAATATTTTATTTACAAATAAATATTGCGTGTATATCAGGTGTTCATATTATTTTGTCCATTCCTAAGTTAGTATAGTAAGCTTCTATTTTGTAAAAATACAATTATAAAATACACATAAATAATAGTAAAATTAAGAAAAAAAAAAGTTTTTTTCCTTAAGTTAATAAATTAAAGAATTCGACATTCTTCAAAATTATTTCAATATTTGATATATATTGTCGATGTACTTCGTCTAAAATGGAATCATCCATGTTAACGAAGAATATATGTATCAAATATCATTGTTCTATAAACTGCAGACAGATATGGTTACGGTAAAGCTTTTCTTATCTACAATAATATTTATCTCTGGGCTTTTTGTTGCATATCTCTGAGTTTTTTAGATGCAATGAGATGTCCAGAACATCCTTAGCATTTTCCTGGTAGTAAATAATATTTTTTTTTCTAATTTTATAAATTATTAGAGAAATGCTTGTAAAAGTTTTAATATCACTTTAATTGAATTATTTTTTTTTTTTTTTTTTTATTAATGAAACTTTAATTTCCAAAACTTTCTCAATAACTGTTAGTTTACTCTGAAAAGAGTTCAATGACTGCGTATTCATTGACCTTAGTTGGCATCATAACTTTTTTGCTGCTGTTTTAGTCCTGTTGGCAAAAATCCATATATATATATATATATATATATGTATACATACGTATTTACAGATGCTATATAACCTCTCTCTTCACCTTCTATTACGAAATGCAGAATTTATTTCCTTTTTTAGGCCATAAGTTAAAATTTTATTTTATGAAAGCCAAAAACCGTTATTACGAAACCAAAAAAAAAAGAATACCAAAAATGCCAAGAACAAAAAAAAAAGAAAAAACGAAAAGGGAACAAACCAAAATAGGGAACACACTACTACTCGTCCAGACATTCTCCACTCATATAAATACTCGTGCATAAATAGATATCGAAAACAAACAGCAAACCACTAACGCTTGTTATGCATAATATTTAACATTTTAGAGCAAAGCGCACAAATTTCCTTTCGAGTTTTTCTTCTGCTTTTTTTCCGTTTTTTTTTTTTTTTTGCTTTCTATTCTATAACCAGCAAGCTTTTATGGTAAATCTATGACGATGATGATAGCGATGACGACATGATGTCTGATAAACTCTTCGAAAACTTATCGATCTGTTTTGGAAAATTTTTAAAATGCAAACCATAAAAATTTTTCAGTTAAAGTATTTATGTATTGGCATTGAGTAAGCATAAGAGCTTGGCTGATGCCTGCTTAATTTATGTTCTAGAAAAATTTATTTTCTACAACGTCCGTATTAATTTTAGCATAACGTATACATAATGCAGCAAATACCCTATAAAAAAACCATTTATTACAAAATAAACATGTTTTTGATCACAGACGATAGAATACGAAATTAATTCAAGCGTGGTTCGCTCATCCCTTGAAACATAGTCTTAAATCTTAAAATAGCAAGATAACTTTCTATATAGCCTTACAAAAGTGAAATTTAAAGTCAAATGCTAGAAAAAAACTCAAACAACTCAAATATTTAAAATAATTTTCAATTTAAAATTTCATAAAAATATTTACCAGAATCTTTGAAAAATTTGATTAAATAAAAAAATTTCCGACTTGCTATGTGACATTTGACATGTGTTTATATTGTATTTCCTTGGGACGATAGGCATCTAAATTTCGACTCAAAATATATATGTTATGTAATAGTATTACAAATAAGAAAAAGTAAGAAAATTATAGCCGAACTTAGCCGAATCTTTTATACCTACTGTCTTTAAAATAAGTAAAAAAACGAAATTTTAATATGTGGGCGTGGGATTTTTTTTTTCATTTTTATGGAATACCGTGGAAAATGACCAGAGCCAAATAGCCAGAAAACAGAAGTGCTTTCAGCTTTTACTACAACGTATGTGAAACTATTTACTATTTTTATGGAATAATGTGGAAATTTTTATTGAGCAAAATAACCAGAAATCAGAGATGTTTTCAGCTTATTTTATACCGTATTCGTGACCTACGTGCAAGAACTTTCAATGTTCTTGCCAAATTTAGAGCCGTTATCTTCATTTTTGCCACAAGAAGAACGTTTACGCAAATAAACAGATAGACAGATGGACAGACCGACAGACATTTACATCTAAGTGCACTCCGAATTTCATACTGATCAAGAATACATACAATCTATGTAGTTTCTCAACCATCTTCCCTACAAATGTTTTCAAAAAAAAAAAAAAAAATTTATTATTCCGCTATATGAAATAGGCGTGGTCGATTCTTTACATTCTTGTAGATTCATCTTTTATAGATCTATCCGCTATGGTTCATGAATAATAACCCGAAAACTCAATTTTTTTTGTTTGCGAAAACAGAAGTCTATGTTGTACTGTGGGCGCGTCTTTTAACCGATTTAGTCCATTTTCAATATCAATCTTTGTAGAAGTTCCAATATTTCTACCAAAATTGAAGCCGATATCTTCATGTTTATTCCAGGCTTTACGCAGACGGATAGATTGACAGACGGACATCCTTAAATCGATTGCAAGTTTGAAGCTGATCAAGAATAAATATATTTTGTAGGATCTCTAAAGTTTCTTTCTGTGCATTACAAACCAACTGACCAAATAAATATACCCGTGATGAGTATAGAAATTGTTTTTTTTTTCGATTAATATTTTAGCCAAAAAATATTGCAAGCGATAAATAGTTAATGGTCTGTGTAAATTGTTATTTATGTAGAAATTTTTTAAAGAATATTTCTCTTTTAAATCTAGTCCGATAGTAAAAATGCAATTAAATAAATAAAAATTATAAAAAAAAACAAAAAATTTCAGTTAGAAGTTATAAATAACATGAAAAGTATATAATAAAATAAACTGAAAAAAGTTATTTATAGACTTAGAATTTACGTTCTAATATGCTTCACAAGCCTACTAAACAAAAGGAAGACCACTGGCTATACATCTCATATCATATCAAATTCATCGCATATAGGATCGTATATCGCAAACAATGTTAGAGATGAGTTATTTGATTGAAAACCATCACCTTTTGGCGGATTGCAGATATTAAAAGTCACATATAAATGAATATTTTGGTTATATGCGAATGATATGCGAATGAATACAAATATAAATCAATAGAGGTGAATATTATGTGAAATCTATCCTTCGCATTAATCAAATGGAACTGCAAAATGACAGTTTGGTAGTAATTTATTGAAAAGATAGTCGCGTATTATGAATGCAAAAAAGTTTTTTCCTTCCTGTAAATACCTTATCGCAAAATTTGTACTGGCGCTTCACCTTTTCAAGGTAACTATATGGACTATTATGGTCCAAAGTTTTTGTTTTGAAAGTAAAGTAAATATTGTGGTCCCTGACAAACCACTATACCATTCAAACCCTTCGAGTCAAAATTCGTTGTGGTTGGGAGCGATTCTAATAATTTCGCCAAATCATATTCTTTTTGTTTTTATTTTTTTTTTTTTCTGTGATAGGTGTTTAAATACCTTTGGGAACATTCAGAAATGCATTATCCAGCACTAATTAATCGCTAAAACAGGGAGGTAAATTTTGTTTTTCTGGATTTCAACATAATTTCATTGAAATTACGATTTATTATTAATGGTGTTTTTGCTATTTTCTATGTAAAATTTCCATTGCAAATTCCGTTCTATGTATAAAATTGTATAAAACAATCCTGTATGACCTGTCCACAATTTTTAAATAATACCAAGTTCTTGCTCTATGGTGTGCGGACCAAAGGCCTGCACTTGTTTTGGCCCACACGTTCCTATTTTGGATTCGTTTCTTCTTTCGAGTTAAGTTATATATGTGAGCTTATTTTTGAAATGATATGTTACAGCATTATTACCAAAGAAACGGAATCGGAATGTGGGAATGTTCTTATTCGAACGCATCCCAACTGACTTCGAATACGAATTCGATTGATTGTTAACGCTAATCTGACTTGAATGAAGGTCGGGTGGAAGAATAAGCGAACTTCCTCTACCCTTTTTGTGAGCAATCGTGAAGAAGACAAGAAGTGAAAATAGGATTTTGAATCTGGGTTAATCCGTGTAAGGTAAAGGGACAGAAGCCGTTTAGAACTAGATTCCCAAGAATAAATTGGGGACAGACAATGATGATTTAGTAATAATATTAAATATGGATTTTTATAGAACTTACTCATAAAACTATTCTTCAACAAAGACTCAATTAGAATGAGATAGTGGAATATAAGAAAATGTTTCATTTTTGGAAGTTTAATTGAATCCTGGAGAAGAGTAACGAGGCTACGCAGGATATAGATAAATAGAATAAAGGAAATCTTCCGTAGAGGAAAATTCCGTTCCTTACAATGAATAAAAGAAATCATATCAATAGTAAACAAAAAACAGTTGATACTATAAAAGAAAAGTCGCAGAGAAAAATAAAAGACATAAAAAATTCATAAGAAGAAAACTTGTGAAAAGACAAAGCAATGCTTAAAAAGCTTAAAAGATATATTTAATAAGAAAAAACAATAAATATTTATATCACATATGACGTCTAGTGAATTTCAATTTACTTTTTCTATTTACCTTTTTTTTCTTATTAATTTTTTAATAGATACTTCAAGTTCTTTAGAACATGTGGAGAAAAATTTATCACTTAGCTTTTCGTTGGCATTGGATGGTTTTCCGTAAATACTACAAAAAGGGCAGATGTGTCAAGAAAACTTGTTAGAAACATACAATCTAAGGTCTTGCCTGTTGACTTCTAATTTCTCGAAAGACTCACTTTAGGCTCAAGTTTAATCAAGATTATGAGTAATTCACTGTACACAGTCAATTAAAGAACAAATTAATCTCTTAGTTATAATATAAATATACTAACATTTGATACGCAAACGAGATATGAATTAATATGTTGTCAGGAGTAAGGATCTCCGACTTCGTCCTTTAATTTCAATCTCACGATCTACTATTTGTAGAAGAAAAATGTACAAGGTCCCAAATAGGCAACGCCAGCAGATGACTTCTAAACTTCAATCCGTGCAAACAGAACTTAGAACAATAGTGGATTCGCTCTCGTGACTGAAGAACGATTTTTCAGTGTTATACGGAAACTGTGGTCTTATAAGAGAATTTCGATGGCTCTCTTTTTCCATATCTTATAGCTATATCCAAGGATTGAAGGCGTGCGACATGATTTTTGGGACTGATACTTGCTAGGATGTTTAAATTTATTTTGTTGACATTACGATGGTACTAAGCCAATTTTTGCACTATGAATGAGTTTGAAGAAACTTGACAGATTTGTTAAGGCTCACACATTTTCAATTCGCCCCAAATATTGCTACTGTTAGGGAAAGTGTAGAAAAAGTTTCGAATTTATACATTACCAGACGCGCACAACTTTCTAATCACTACATCCTCCTGATTTTGACGTAAAATTGAAGATATGGATGTCGAAAATATGTAGCTGCAACAACAACGTTGCCACAACCTACACAACACGATCTGTTTTAACATTGTTATGCGAAAAATTTCCCGGACCAATAAATTCACGTTATGGTGATGTGAATTGGTCGCCAATTTTTTTTGCACGAAGTATCAAATTTATGCGAACATTGCTCAAATTCTTAACGTTTTAAAAAAACACATCCGTCAAGCTATAGCCGAGCTGTGTGCATTCAAGTCATCGAAAATGACCTCAAAAGAATCGAGTACTGTAAGATGTCCCCTGGAGGACACTTGAACGATGTTGTATTCCACAAATAATGGCAAGATCCAAACAATATATTAAAATATAAATTTGATTCAAACCTCAAACAGAAATGCGTTTACGTTTAGTACAGAACTGCAGAATGGATGACCTTACACTTCGCTGACCTAATTAAGTACGCCTACGTAGTATGAATAGTGGAATCAACTATCGACGCTTTTATATATGTTTTCACTAACGATTAACGTTTAATTTTTTCTGAAAGAACCAATTTAATATTAACACCTTTGATGGCCAAATCGTGATTTCGTTGATTGGACATAGAGATGAATTGCGAGTAAAAAATTATTTATCTTAATTTTTTTTCAGTTTTTTTTTTTTGTTGGCAATTTTGGAGTCTCGTACATTTCTAAACTTAATTTCTTGATTTTATTTAAAGTTGTTTCAATTTAGCGACTTAGAGAGTGCTTCCAGACAGATGGACACAAATGGTCACATTTGTTTTTATTATTATCTTTTTCTCTAAATATTTTCAATTTAGTAAATTGTCTTTATTAAGCATTTAAAGGAAGAATCCTACGAAAATGTATACTAATAATCTGTGTATTCACAGAGAGAAATATATTGTACCACTTAGTCTTGGTTTTATTTGTGCCTATGGATGTGTATGTATGAGTATTGAATTGTTTTTTCTATAAACTTTGCCTCCAACTGTAATTTGGTTATCTTTTATTCAATCAAAGTGAGGCAGAACACTGTTACTAACTAGATTTTGCGTAATAAGCTACAAAACAATTCAATTGTCAATGGCACCGTTTTTTCCTTTTATTTATTTATTTTTTTTCTTGTTTTGTTCTCAGTCGTTTATGTTGCCGAGCAAAAGTAATGAAGCCGTAGGGACATCCGTTGCTTATATTTTCCTACAACTGCTACTAAATGCAAAAACACTTTTTATTACACTTCAAGGCAATTTTTATATATACGCTTGCCTTCATATCTACATACGTATCTATACGTTAAAGTATGTTAGTGTGTGCGTGCGAGTATGTGTGCTTCATGTTTATAGCTTTTCAATTTAAATAAAGAAAAATGTTGTTGATTGCTTTTTTCTATATATGTTGTGTGTGTATGGGTGCATGACATTTTTTTCCCATTTTTTCCATTTATTATGACCTGTTTGTTCAGCATTTTGCTGTTAAGTATTCTGCGTGCGTGCATTGAAATTTTATTGGGATTCACTTTGTGAAACCGTCCGTTTTTAAATGTGTCAGCAGATCTTATTTTTTACGATTTTTCTGGGATTTTCTTTTATTGATTACTTGTTTTCCGAATATGTTTATTATGAGGATGAAACATTCTTTTTTCTTTTTCTTTTTCTCTGTTTTTTTTTTTGGAGGGAGGGGATTTATTGCGCAAAGCAAAGTAAGAGTCTTAAGATGTTTTGCTTTCTTTTTTTCATTTCATTTGGACGTAAATAAGAAAATTATTAAAAAAAGCAATATTTTTTCTTTCTGCTTTTGCTAAAAGCTAAGTAAATCCAAAGCTTAATGGTGACCCAATTTATTGTTGTATTTCACATTAATAACATTCATGACTATAATGCAAAGTAAGAAAAAGCATCGTATGCTGTTTACTGCATATATTGTATAATCAATGCAATGAACTGTTAAAAGAATAATCACTCACTTTGTCAAGCCGTACATTCATATATGCGTACGAGTACATTATACGCATATGCATATGCATGCATCATGCATTGGCCTTAAGCAGTACAGAAGATTTAATAGTAATTTTACAAAAGCAAAGGATGAGATCAATATACGCATTCGTATGGATATCGTATACAATAAGCCATAAGTTTATTTATTGTTCAGCTATCGATACGAAAATAAATGATTGTATACATTAAATTGTATGAAATGGTGTGAATATGTGCGTGCATGTGTAAGAATTGAAACTGAGCTCCGGGCCAGACCAAGACCATACCGTATCGATGTAATTTTTCATTCAAGTACATATAAATACTTGTATGATTGTGTGCGCATGTACTTTATAATCAGCTTAGGCCGTATTGCTTACTATCATAAGCAAAATGTTTACGTAAACGCTTTTCCTATAACAGAAACATAGATTTAAACACTAGGCCTGCAATAATCCCTATTTATCATTTGATGTTTTACACTCAAGCAAAGGCAAACTTTTATGCTTAAAGATGTCACACCATATTTCATTGAAATAACGACAGATTGTGTATTGAATTCGGCAAGCTTTTTTTTCTAGCCTCTTTTAGTGGATTTTTTTTTTATATTTTATACTCACCACCAAAGGATGGTCAATTTGTCAATGTGTTTGCAACATTCAGAAGGAAGCTTTGGATATATCACATAGTATGTATATTCTTGATTTGCATCAAATTTCGGATCGATTTAAGCATGTCCGTCTGTCTGTCTGTCCATCTGTCTGTCTGTCCATCTGTCTGTCTTTCCATCTGTCTGTCTTTCCATCTGCCTGATGGCTTGTCCTGACCGAAAAAATGTAAATATCTCTCCCAAATTTGGTAGAACTATTGGAAGTTTTTGAAAGCAGTTTGGTATTGAAAATGAACCGAAGCCTTCTAAAGACGCGTATACAGTACAACATAAACTGGGAACATCTCTGTTTTAGAAAGCAAAAAAAGATTCTTTTTAGAGTAACAAGCATTGTTACTCTAAACCATAGCAGATAGATCCATAAAAATTAATACAGTCTATATATTCTTGATCAGTATAAAATTCGGAATGCGTCGAAGCTTGTCCATCCGTCCGTCTGCTCATACGTTTGTCTGCTGATTTGTGTAAAGTCTCCGATAAGCATTTCCTCGGTCACAAAAATGAAAATTCTGGATCAAATTTGCCAAAACTGTTCAAAGTTCTTGCACTTAAGCAGGTATTGAAAATCAGAAAAGTCGATCAAAGGGCACGCTTATAATATAACAAAAACTGAGAACACGTCTGCTTTCTAGGTGTTTTGGGCATTACTCATAAACCACACAATATTATAAATTACCGAAGTTCAGTGTTCTATTGAAAATGATCGAAATCCGTCAAAGACCGCACCGACAGTATGATATAAGCTGAATACACCTCAGCTTTCTTGATCTTTTGCTTACTACTCATAGACTATGCAACAAAAATTTCCACGGTATTTCACAAAAATAGATAAAAACTGCCACGCCTATCTAATATTATAAAATATCGAAATTTAGTTTTGACCTTTTTTTTAGATTAAGGTGAAGGGTATAAAATATAATTTTTTTGTTGTTTTTTTTTTTCGAAATGGCAAAACTCTCTCAAAATTCTTGATTTGCATCAAATTTCAGATCGATTTAAGCATGTCCGTCCGTCTGTCTGCCCATCTCTACCATCAACTCGTTTAATTTACTATTAACAAACGTACAAAATAAACTTTTTCGTAACGAAAAGCGATAAAGTGTTTTATCTATTCTCTCTCGCTATTCGAAAATATGATTAAAATTTCGATTAGTAGGATAAGAGAAAATACTGTAATTTTAACTTCTTTTTGCTTGGCAAATCAGACGGTAATCTTAAAAATTTGAGACGTAATCAAATAAACTGCCCGAATGGGGCGAATTGTATACCCACCAACATTCATCTTATCCAATACCAACGTTTCGTGTAAAGAATATACAGAATGGTTCCCAACATCCCCAACATCCTACCTTATTTATCTTATGAACAATAAGTAGAAGTTTTCAAAAAAGTTGCAAAAAAAAAAAAATAATGAAAATTCGATCACACTTATAACTTTGTGTGGGCGTTCCCTATTTGTTTCATTTTTGAAGCCGCCTATCTTTCATGACTTATTAGTAATGACTTACAAAATATCATTTCACACTTTACGGAGGGCATTTCCCTTGACCGATTTGACCCATTCTCAATAGCAACCCGTGTGCAAGAACATCCAATGTTTCTGGCTAATTCCAAGTCGATGTTCTAATTTTAACGATCAGGAGAGTGTCAATAATATATATCCACGCAGCCAGATACATAGACGGATAGACATCGACAGATAGATTCAGATCAAGAATACAAGAATACTTTATAGGATACATACATTTTTTCTCTGAGATTTCATCGTTTTTTGTAAGCATCCCAATAAGACCGCCTGCATCGAACAAACTCCTATTAGGAAGTTGCATCCTAATCTGATGTTATGTTATATATATCATAATTTCGAACATGGGCACATTTGTTTGAAAATTATATCCTGTCAAGCGAAATTTATAAAGAGAAAAATTGTTCAACAAGTACCTGCAAGGGGTTGGACATAAGTATGTAACAATCAAAGAGTAATCAAGGATACGAAGTTGTCCGTTTTACTCCGACTCTGCAGTCTTCAAAAAATAGGGGATTTTTGCGATTATTTCATGCCGCCAAGAAATAAGGCAATATCATCTAAAAATTACGAAGACCTTGAAAAACGTGAATACATTTATCGCTATTAAAATCAAGTTTTTGTCGGAAAGTAAAATTTGCATCTATTTAATGCAAACCATTTGTCAACCGGATTCCGAGCAATGCCAAATTGAAAACTCTATTTATACTACTTCGGCCTCATTCAGTTTCATCGGCTTCAAATCTCAAAATGCTTCAGATTTTTTCACATTTCAATTTTTTTTTATTGTTAAATTATTGATGAACAAAATAAACTCATGCACAAATAATTTAAGAATTTAATATTAAAAATGAAGAAAAAAGGAGGGCATTAAAGAATCCTTTAAATTACTTCCTTTTTAAATTTTTTCTCTTGCAAT
Organism: Glossina brevipalpis; assembly: GCA_000671755.1. Lineage (NCBI taxonomy): Eukaryota > Metazoa > Arthropoda > Insecta > Diptera > Glossinidae > Glossina > Glossina brevipalpis. The sequence goes on along the minus strand of KK351038.1, from coordinate 1,228,719 downwards.
ACACTTGCTCGAGCAAAAATTTACTTCGGCAGAATTCAATTTTTTTTCTATTACAAATAGATCCGTAACAAATGATTTAGCCGCACCTTAGATTTGCACACAGGACACTTATGGCTGACTTCTATTGCCCGACGAATACAACGTTGACAAAAGACATGGCCGCAACGTGTAGAGGTAGGTTCACGCAGCAAAGTCGATTCCATACAAATTGGGCATAGGAAAGGTGCGCGTGTGCCTGGTGGCTCGGCAGACAATGCTGATGCTAATAAAGAGTAGTCATCACAGGATGATTTATCTAAGGCTTTTTTCGGCGTGTTTGACGTGTGATTGATAATTTTTTGTTGAGAACTGCTTGAGTTATCGGGCGAAAATCTTTGCGTGCGACGTTGACGATTGAAATTTCTGCATGCAACAGATGATTCCGATGATGATTGATCTAAACTTAAAACCTGCATTGACACCTGCTGTGAAACACTGCGATGTTCCGAAGTCATGGGTGCAGTCAAATCAATAATTTCATTATTATGAGATCCCACTGGCATAATATCATCATTCATGTTACGTCTAGATCTAGATCCTAAATGTTCTGATGCTTGCAATTGTGTTAAATCGATAAATGTCACATCTGAATTAGCTTGGCTGTAGGTGCGTTTCCGATGTCGGCGATCAGAATTATCTGTAATCGAATTTATGCTACTTATACTTAAAGGACTCATTAAATATGAAGTGTTGAGGCTGCTGCTAGTAGCATTAGAATTGCCTATAAAAAATCCTTCAGAACGCAAGTTGTGATCTGGTGTCCCGCAAATACGGTTTACTGTAAATGAGGCCTTTATAATATTATGAAATATTTTGTTATTCATCGTTGCTTACGCACTTCGAGGAGTCTCAATTTCAAATTCAGAATGCGAATTCGGTCTTGGTATTCTTCGATTTATAGAAACATTTGGACTACTGTGTAAACCTGTCGCCCTGTCTAAAGCTCTAATCGGTGACCGTGGAGACGATCGAGACGTGAACGATCTAGACGGTGATGTACCTAAAAGTTGTGGAAAAGGATAGAGTTCTGGCACACTCACAGTTCGAATAGCATTAAAAGCTGTATTATCCAATTCCTCTCTAGACAGTGATCGTGAAGGCGACGGAGAAGTTGCCAATCCAGTTAGCGATGTACGTAGAAATCGTAAGCAATGATTGACTCCAGGAAGATTCAAAGTACGTTGAATATTAGAAGCTAAATCATCATAGAATTTCTTTACATTTATACCCTTTAAAGAAACAAAAGATAAAGAAAATGTGGGCGTTTTCTTACTTTTCTTAAGCAACTTACACTCATAGGAGTTTGCGATGTGCGATTACGTTTTGTACCCTCAGACATTTTGTTCTCACTTTAATCCTTTTAGCAAATTATAATTTGTTATCCTTTTGTCTTTTGTTTTTCTTTTTTATTGCATGCGTTTCTTCTTTTTTTTTTTTGACGAATTCCGCGTTAATTCACTAAAAATAATTTTGCGTATCGCTGCTGAATGAATTTATTTCTCAAAGCTTGGAGAAAAAAAAATTTCTGAAATTAGGTAAAACTTACTGTCGACAGCGCTGTCAAGTTTAGAAAAAAATTTTTATTTTCGAAAATGAGTTATAATACGGAGAACATTTTTCCTTTTCTTCAAATTTGGAGATTTTCTTTTATATGCTACGAAAGAAGAAGTAATAAAGTTAAGCCAGACCGTCGATTACGTCATCGACGATTGCTGTAACAACTTCTATAAGAATATCTCGAAAATTCCAAGACGTAGTTTAATCTAAAACCATATCATGGACAAACATGAGACGGTCAGGCGCACGAGTGTTCATACGGACCGTTTTAAACCTATTAAGAAAATGATTTTGAATCGATTGACATTGCAAAAAGCGGGTCATCCGTACATCGACATCCGTAGAAACTAAATGCATGTATAAGTATATATGTTCACATATATGGGATGAATTGTTTTTCTACGATTTTGTGTTTGGTATAACACTATTTTGTCCCTATCAAATGTCTTTGCTTTATTATTAAAAAATAACGAACATGCATTTTAACTACCTGTTGTAGAGTGAATTTAACTTTTTTTAAGGAAGTAACGATAAGAGGTAACGATCTTCGACTAGACACCTCTAGAATGATATGAAATTCGATCTAATCCTCTCTCTCGTATGCTTACTTTTCACAGGCAAGCTAAACATTTCTCAAATTTATTTCATAATTTGATAATTTTTCAAAACTTTATAGAGCAGTTGATCTTTTCTGGTGCGATTACAGAACGGTGAAGTTCATTTCGTGGTTGGAATATATCAGCTTTGTAACTCAGACCGTTCACTTCAGCGCACAGAAGAATGTTCAAAGAAGAAAAAAGTTAAAATTAACACGAATTCCACGATCAAGTTTGCCTAGCTTCGTGTGTAAAACTTTTGCATGAGCATATGGTAACTATCAAAACATAAGTAGGTTTCAATATTCGTGGCCACTATATAAATTAAATTTTATAAAATCAATTAATAAAATCAGTTCGCCTTTTTATCACTTATAGATGCAATGTTCCGAAAACTGATTTCATATTACCCTTCCAACCTATTAACCTATTTTCGCAAACGCATAAAAATCAAGATGATTTCTCTCCCGTAACGGTAGACTAATAAAACAAATTTGTCTTGAGGTATCGTTTTCATTGTTATGCCTGCAAACGTAAAAAAATAATCATACTTGAGTGCACACATATGCGTTCGAATGAGAGAGTAATATACACGAACACATTCTCGCCAATGAAACAGGGGAATAGGAAGCAATTATATACCCTGGTAGCTCTAGTAGGAAAAGCCAACTGTAAATACATATCTACATGTATCAACGCACATGAAAAAAGCTTGGCAAACATAAAAAGAAAAAAAAATAGCACAACATAACAATAACTATCGCAAACATATGTGAACATACAATTTCATACGATAGCCGGACGAGTTCCCTACAATCGATTACAGAAAACTGTATTCGTCTTAAGACGAATCTTAGATACTTTTCCGCATACTTAAGTTCCTTTTTTCTTATTGGTATTTTAGAGAGGGCCTCTATAAACAAAGTGAGACCATTCTTGGTTTCAATTTTAGTTCAATTTTGATTTCATTTCAATTTCAATTTAATCTAACGCAATTTCAATTTAAATTCAACTCAATGTGTGTTCAATTTCGGCATAATTTGTATTAAACTTCGATTCGGATTTGATTTAAATTTTACTTCAATCAGAATTCACTTTCGATTCATTTGCAAACAAGTTCAATTCTATTTTAATTTAATTTCAAGCAAATTTTAAATTAATGTCAATACAACATTAATTAATTTCCAAATAAATTTTATTTGAATTAAAAATTTCAATAAAACTTTAAGTTGATTTAATTTTCAATGCACTTTCAATTCAGTTTGAATTAAACTTCAATTTAATCAATTCAGCTTCAATGTAATTCAGTTTCATTTACAAATAAATTTTCGTTTCAATTTGAAATTTCCAATGAAACTTTAAATTCATTTAATTTTCAATGCACTTTCAATTCAGAGTTTGAATTAAATTTCAGTTTAATTTTAATTCAATTTCAATTCAACTTCAGTGCAATTCAAGCTGTTCGTTTCATTTTGTGTTCGATTTGAATTCATTCAATTAAACCGCAAATGAAATAACATTCAATAATTCAAATCAATTTTAATTCAGTTGCAATTTAATGTTTCCAATCAATTTTAGTTCCAATGCTATTCTATTCTAATTCAAATTTGATTCGTTTTCAATTCAAATTCAATTCAATGAATGTTTCAAGGAAATTACAATTCAACTTCAATTCAGTTTATTTTAGTTTGAAATCAGTTTCGATTCAATTTCAATTTAACTTGAATTAATTTTCAATTCATTTCAAATTCGATTTAATTTTCAATTTAGTATACAATAAATGTTGAAATTGAACATTTATTAAATTGAAAATTAAATCGACTTTATTATTAAATTTCAATTTAATTGATCAAGTTTCAGATTTTTCTCTTAATATTTTAGTATCAAGATCATTTCACAATCGATGAAAGAAACATAGGCATAGATGGATGAACGTTTAAAAATTTGTATAATTTACAGGTTATTCGATAGTTATTTCGAAATGTTACAAGTGGAATGAAAAAACAGATGCACCTTTACGGTTCGGTGGTGTGTATAGAAACTCATTTCAATAAAATGACCACCACATTCGAGAACATGCAGTACGGGTACGGTATACCTTTCTCTCTTACCCATCCTCTGGTTGCCAGTTTTACACTCAGAGGCATTTAATATAAACATTAATGCATACGATATTTACATATTCACATATACGCACACACTTATACCTTTGCACGTTATGTACAAGAGAAATTTATATATTGGCAAATGTAGATAGAAGTGTATATCTGTGTGTGTGTGTGTGTGTGTGTGGGGATGTGTGTACTTACATATGTATATATACTTTTGTAAACTATACTATAAAAGTTTTTATACTCAAAGATTTTTATTACGTTTACACAGACCCTTTTTTTGCCAGATGCTTTAGGAGCGGAACAAAATGAAATTGTGTGAGTTTATTATTCCTCGGTGTACACATACATAAATATTTATATGTATGCGTCGGTGTGTTTGCTAGTGCGTTGTAGATATTGGCTCAGATGTTTGATTATTTTACTTGAACTACACATAATAATAATAATAATAATAATAACAGTCGTTTTGTGACATTTCTTGCATAAATTGCTTCAAGGAAAATGTAAATGTTCTCTCATTGCGAAAATTTTAGTTTCAACTAAAACTAAATAGAAAAAAAAAAGAAAAGGAAAAAATAAGCGTAACTAGCGAAGAGACTCAGAAAGAAAAGTATGTTTCAGGGAAAAAGTGTCGTATGAAGAAGACGAAGAAAAAAAAAAAAGAAAAACTAATGATGACATTTTTGAAGTCAGATGAGCAAAGAACCAAGGATATCCGTCACAACATTACGGCTTTTAACACTAACAAAACATTCGTAGCAAAGGAGAAAAGGAAATATGAAATGATTATCGAGAGAACTTGACGGGAAATTAGGTAGATTGAAAGGAATATTAGGGTCATGTCAGCTATAACTAAGTACAACTAACTAATGTAAATATTGAAAGTAAACTATGGAAATTTCATTATTTGAAACACATTGAAGGATGCTGTCATATGACCTACATTTGACATTAAATTTTTTTAAATATTTTTCTTTCTTTTAAATATTCTTCTTTTCACATTACGATGTGTTGATAACACACAAGTCAATAGTTCCTAGAATTAATGTATTGATATCATCCGTAACAAAAAAATCCATACTATTTTCAAAAAGTATTAACAATCAAATAAAGCCTATTAAAATTTAATGTTATTTCGAGCATTTGTTTAAAACTGACAGTTGTATTATTGACGCTACTTTTGTTATTTTCAAAACAAGGGAGAAAATCCGAACATCGCTTTTTGATTAAGCATTTTCGTTTTTTTGAATGAGATCGTGCGAACAACGACGATGTAAAAAACTTCAGAAAAAAAATCCGGAGAATTATCTTCGATAATTGCTGGACATATTGTTCTTTAAGAAAATCATCGATATGCTGTAGAATCATTGAACTGATTATATCAACTTTGATAGAGATTATGTTAATGAAAAAACTTGATTTGTTTGGGAAAAATATACCGGGAATTTTTGAAGGAAAATATCGACCGATTTTTTATCTACCCAATATATAATCACGATATATTCCTTGCGCTCATATTAGTCTGAATTCTAAAATCAAAACTCTTATTTAAAATAAATTATAAGAAATTTAAAGAGCTACGTACACGAAGTTAGTATTCTTAGAGAACCAACTATTTTATAAAAATTAAATATTTAAACGCTATATTTGCTTGTTTTAATATAGGCACAAACAAGATCTTAACTAAATTTCGCAGCTGTATCGACTTTTCTGAATGTCTTGACACTATTCTTCGCTGGTTTCAATGCCATGCTTATGGCAAACTAGTCGCTTTTGATAACTTTTAAATCTTTTTCATGTATTTTCAACACAACTCTTGAGACGCTTTGCTGCTATATTTATCGTTTGCTTTATTTCTTTTCAAATTTTGCATGCTTGAGCACAATTTGTAAATAAAATGATATAGGTTTGCTTTGAAGTAATTAGCACAGTTCTTAAATTATTTTTTTTTGGATAAAACTCTTTTTGATCAATTATTATCCTTTCCACTTACTTCTCAAAAATTTGTAACGGGGATTTGCTTTCTAAGTTTAGTGCGAGAAGAACTTATTAATTATATGAAAGCCATGCAACACACACGTTTCGTATATACCACGCTATTAAAGATGAGCAAGAGATCCCATTAAGCGTGCTACTGTCACATATACGTCTTTTTAAATTGTTTTCACTTCTTTTTTTAGTTGACTCCTTTTTGTTTAAAAATCTCTAAAAATGTACAGAGAACTGCGAGTAGTAGTAGTAATTTAAAAACATACCCAAAAGGAACGCTTTGCAAAAGATGAAAATTCGAAATAAAAACAAGTAAGAAAGTCATAATAATCTGGAGAGGAATCTTGTACGTTCACTATCTTATCGTTTTATCCAAAACCATGTGTAGAATCTACAGAAAAATTTTCAACATTCTTTCTTGTTTACCTTATGAGTAATGACTAAAAAACCTTAAAAAAGTGAAAAAAAAAAACTGAAAAATTGATCATTTATAATTTTGTATGGGCGTGGCTGACTGTTCCATTTTTCAACATAATATAAAATGAATTTAAAAAATTTCATTCTTATATTTCACAAAATTTTGGTGTAGTGAGCTAGATTCACAAATTTTTACTTAGACAAACAAAGATGCTTTCAGTTTGCGCTTTATGGAGGGCATTTTCTTTCACCGATTTTATCCATTTTCAATACAAAACTGCATGAAAGAATTTCCAAGTTTTTTGCTAGATTTGAAATCAATATTTTAATTTTTGACACCAAGGGAGTGTCATTAATAGAGTCACACAGACGGACAGATACGAGATCATCAATACAGAATATGACACTGAGCAAGAATCTATATAATTTATATAAAGTCTGTAGCTTCCTTTTGGGTATTGCAAACATTATAAGAAAAGGGCCACCACCCCAATGAGGTGAGTAAAAAAAAAAGAAAGAATTAATAGAAAATTTTACACCGCTCGCCATGAAACTTTTACGCCTGATAGTCACTAACTGATACACAAACAATTCAAAGTATTTCACAAGTTAGCCTAACGGCATCATTTATACAGTCATCTTTTTGTTGGTCCGCATAATATTTGGATAAAGTTTGGCCTAAATTTTATTATCGCGAGAACATTTCTTAAGTGATTAAGATTGACTTCAGCTGGTTTTTTCTTTTAGATTAATCCTACATTCGAACAAATTCTCCTAACAAGCATTAAGTGTACATAATAAAAAAAAGCTCTAATTAAACTCTTAAATTTTTTGAAATGGGTCACATAAAAAGTTTCACTCAAATCGATGGGATCCTTAAATGATTAGGCGATCTTTGTCTTTCTTAGTGTTCTCGTTCCGCCTATCTTGACTACGAACGCTTATCTTCTCCCCTTGAGTTGTGTACGAATTGTCAGGAAACAAGGAGACAAAAGAATGGTCACCTGGTCATGGCTAAATCGATTTAAAGCTATTATGCTAATCGTGCATATATATATATATATACATATATGTACAGAGTGTAGACAAAATAATATGAACACTATGCATCATATTACCAGCTTTATGATCAGACATCATAAAGCAACCGCTACAAAAGTGACAGCAGAACTCAACACTCACGTCAGTATTATTGTTTCAACAAAAAAAGTACAGCGGAAGCTCCATAAAGCCAAAATTAATGCTTTTGAATAGTTTTGGTTTGTACCAATGAAAGCGAAAATCGAGTATAACCTCATTCTTCTTTCGCAACAATACTTTTTTTGGGCTTCTTGTGCCACAACAGCTGTTTGCATATAACGGATATTGTATATTAAAGTTTTCACCCAGAATATAGTAACTTTTATGTTACATAATACATTTATTTCTATAGATTTGGTGTGGTGCATTTCCTTAAAAAGAGTTCTATAAAAAAAAAGAAAAAAAAAAACCAAATTAAGTAGTGAATATTATCATAATCGACCGAACTTATTATAATTGTTTCCTTTTCTTATTTTTGTATTTCATAGAGAAAAGCATATAAATGAAATTAAAGTTTAATAATTAAACAATAGTTTTAAATTTTATTTTTCGTAAATAAAAAAGGGATTACATTACATTAGATGGAAGAAACATTTCCGTTACATTCAACAAGTTACACTTGACTGTTTCTGATGCTTTTATTGGATGTTTTTTTTATTACGTGTTTTTCTTTATTTACTATTCTTCTTTATATATACATATATATATATATTTATGTATGTAGAGTTATATGTATATATCCATATATATATATACATTTGTGTCTATACATATACATATACATATACTTGTAGTTTTTTTCTTTTATTTTTTATTTTTTACCACAAGTACTCTCATAACTGTCTGCTGGACCACTTAACAACTAACAATACTTCAGCTGGAATATAACGGCAACAGCATAAGCAACATTCTACTATTGTTACTCCGTAACTCCGTACAAGTTTGTTATGCCTTTCATGGCAAATAGTTTTTCACTCTTCCTTTTCACATAACTGCAATCGCATTCGTAGTTACACTTGCATTCATACTTACGTACATAGAAATACACAAAGTTAACCATTACCTTTGATTAAATAGAAATTTTGTAACAAGCATAACGAGCCCTTTAGCATCATTTTAACAACAGTAAGAGAAACGAGAAAAACAGATTGGTAAACTTTCTCTCTTTCACTCTCTCTCTCTCTCTCTCTCTCTCTCTCTCTCTGTCTCTCTCGACGTTTACTTCGGTCATCCATTAGTATGTTGAAGAGTTTTGAGTGGTTACGGTAAGTGGTGGCATGCGGTAGATACGTGTAAATTGACCAAAATTGTTTGTATTCGAGGAGGTATATGGCAACGGTGGTGGTAATGATGGTGAAGGTGGTCAAATGATGATGAATAGTTTGCATGGCTACAGGCATAAAATTGAGTTTAAAAGTCTATTACATAGAAAAATATACAAAGGCTAGTGTTAGTTAACAAAAAAAATATGCAAATAAAATTTATTATTGCTTTGATGAGAGACAAAAATTGGAGAAATAATAATTTTTTTCCGTTTTTTTTTTTTCGCTTTTTTTGTTCTTTTGCAATTTTAGGCATTTTCCCAATACGACCGCAAAATATCAGAGTGTTACAACAGCGACATCAATTAGGCCAACCATACGAACAACCTGCCGACCAAATAACCAAATGGAGCCTCAAAGAATCTTTAAGCAATCGTTACTCTTACCGCGGCCTATACGAGCCCAGTATAGAAAAGCACGACAATTTGTTAAATGCCAAAGATGACGTTAAGCCATCTGATAGGTATTTAACAAAATATCATAGTGAATTAATGCGACAGCAAAAACAACAGCAAAAGCAACTACAACAACAACAACAACAACAGCACCCCATGTCTCAGCAACATTATGAATTATACCAAAATAGTTCCATTGACAATGTAAATAATAAAAAAATTATAAGAAATACAGAAGAAGAACGTAAATGTGCCAAAAATTGTTTACACATCCAAGAAAGCCATAGAAATGGTCTCTCTGCTACTAACTATTTAATAACAACATCATCACCGATAACTACAACACAAACTATCACATCTGCAATTAGATATAATAACTTCTTAGCTAAGACTAAAACAAATCAAACTTCACTCTCTACTGAATTCTTAAAAAATCCCTACAACTCTTCTTCTATATCGTCGTCATTATCTATTTCTCAACTAAGGCAACCTTTAATGCAAAGTTCAAGCGAAAATGTTTACCATAACAGTAACAACAACAACAACAACAACAACAATTTGTATAAACCATCCCAAATGCCTTCAATGAAGAGTGAACGTTACGTTCAGTCTGCATATAAAACTCATTTAAATAATAATAAAAATATCCATTACAATAATGATAAAAGTTATAATTTAAATAGAAATAGAAAGATTCCTGCCAACATGAAAAAGAAAGAGCACCAAAGAGTTCATATAGCACATAGAATGCAACACAAAGAAGTCAAGACACATAGGGAAACAATTAATAGAAAACATCATCATGAACAGCAACAGCAACAGTTGCCGTGGCCTGCTTCACGCAATAAAAGGGATAAAGAAAGCTTTAAAAAACGTAATAGACGCGAAACAGAGGAATCGGATCTTAGTTTTAATAGCTCAGAAAGTAATCAAGAGACTACTTCTTTGGCTTCGGCCCTTATTGCAATTACGACTGCAACTACAAATCTAGCATCAACAACTACTACAGATCGTATATCTAATTATCACAACGAAAGTTTAAATTATCATCATTTAACGCCGTTAATTGCTATTAAAAGTAAACGCGGTCGTTCATTGGTGCGAGTACCCGCCGAAGTTTTAAAAAAACCAAAAGAATCTGTTATAATCATAGATGACGGTGAAGAGTTTGATAGTGGAGCACAACGTCAAAGAGAATTTGCTGCTTTAGCTTCAATGGGTGGTGAAGATAAAAGTGAAGATTATTCTCATGACGAAGAGCCTAGAGCTTTACCTCTAAGGCCTATTCTACCCAATCCATATGAAGATGAAGAAATGTCTGTAGTATATGCCGAACAACATTCTGAAATACGTTTAATGTGTGAAGTAGATTTGGATATAGCATCTACTATGTGGTATAAAAACGGACAAGTAAGTAAAAATTTATTTTATCTCATCATGTGAAATCAAAAAAAAAAAAAAAAGTAATATAAGTAGAGAAAAATTTTAATTCTATTTACTTTATTAAGGAAATTTTTATTAGTTACTTCTGGTCCTTTGTCCCATTCGAGAACATATGTCCAATGTGTTCTCGAACCAAAAAGACGATATGCATACTATGTGTGCCATCATATTGAACTGAAATTATCAGTCAATACGAAAAGGGCAGTCATCGAGATAAAAGGATTTGAAGTAAAAAGAATCTTAAAAGAATGTAAACAAAAAATTTTAGTATTTGTGCACATTTAGTCTCCAAAATGAGTAACTCAAAAGCAGGCTTATTTGAGATCAAGAAAATCGACCGCTCCGACAGATAGTCTTCAAAAAATTCAACGTCTCGTAGAGTATTGATAGTGGGAGAATTACTTCCCATCCTGCAAAGATCAAAATAGGAAATTATCATCATTTTGCAATTTTGTTTGTAACGTCCAAAAGGAAACTTCGGAAACTCCACAAAGTATATACATTCTTGATCAAAGTCAAATTTAAAATCGAGTTAAACATGTCCGCCTGTTCGTTTGTCCGCCTGTGTAATGTCTGCGGCCGCGAAAGTGAAGATATCGGCTTTAAATTTGCCAGCAACATTGGAAGTTCTTGTAATCAGATTAATGGGCCGAATCGGTTAAAGGACACACGCATAACGAAATGTAAACCGAGAATAGCTCTGTTTTCAAAAGCAAAAAAAAGTTGAGTTTTTTCCTCATTACTCATTAACCGTAGCAGATAGATCTATAAAAGTCCTACAAATATTGCACTAGCTGTCACGTAGCGTGTGTGCAAAAATGGAAAGAATCAAGCATGGCCAACAACATTTAATTTTTTTTTTTTGTGCAAACATTTGTTGCATTGAGAAAAAGGGTTCAGAGTCGCTAAAAAGTGCGTAATCCTTTGGTCAAAATCTACCTAGGCATGTCCGTCCGTCCGTCTGCCCATCTCTCTGTTTGCTTATTTTTGGAATATCTGCGATAACCATTTTCTCCTTCGCGAGAATTAAGATTTAGTAGAAGCATTGAAAGTTATCGCACTTATTTTTGAGTGAAAGGACACGCCTACAGTATAATATAAGCTGAAAACACCTCTGCTTTCGGTGTGCTTTACTCACTACTCATAAACGAAATTTCCATGGCTTTCCATAAAAATGGAAAAAAGTTTCACAGCTGTAAACTTATGACTATATTATTGAATAGGAATGATCACATTCCAAGTGGCAACAGCTGATTTCCGATGTGCATTATGCCGATTGGCAATGCCAACCTTTTGAGAGTTAGGTAAAGTGCAAGAAGAAGTGGAAGTCGGTGGTCGGTGGAGTAAGACGTAAAATATTAATTTTGTATGATTGGACCCGTTAAGGATAAAACACAGGAGCCGAATGGGTTATAGAATCCGAATACGAAATAGGAGACTAAACGGACCGACATTAACGAATTAATGAGGTATTGATAAATTGAATCAGAATAATAAGGTAATCAAGTTTAATTCCTGTTCGTTAGGTATACTTATGTCATATAATAATAAAGATTAATTTACAAATAGAGTCCGGAATATAAAGAAAATATATTATTTTTGAAAGCTAATTCAACCCTGGACAAGACTGGCGAGACTGCCCAGAACTCTGGTAAAGGGAAGCAATGAAACATGAAGCTTGGTAGTTGGGCTTCATTCTGCAGCTTCATCCATTTTCAATCAAGAGCTTTTACGCAATTTGTTTTATCTTCTTCGCACTATATTTTCTCTGGCTTTAGTGGCCGACCACAAATGAAATTTCTATCCATTAAATTTTCCCCTACGGGTCAACAATGCTTTATTGGTTAACGTTCAGTTTCCCTGTTTTGCTTTCAACTCTTTCTCAAACCTCAAGAATGTCTTCAATTGATGGATCATTTTTCAAAGCCATATGAGAAAAGTCTTCTCTAGTATCTTTCCACTAAGACAAGATAACAAATAATTTCGACTTGAAATCTCGAGCGAATCATTTATTGTGACCAAATATTTTGATAACAAAAATTTACGACGACTCTTTTTTTCTCCACAACACAACAATCCGAAATGTGTCACAATTTGTATGCAAATATATGGAGGACAAACCATCTATAAGCAGCTTTTAATTATTCCAACTTTAAAACGAAGGATTTTAGACCACTTTTTATGTCGATGTATAATAATCTGTCCTTTGTTGTTCTTTTTCTTTTGGTTGCCTTTTTGTGCACAAACTTGTAAAATGTTTTAATTGAGAAAACATTTTTAATATTCTTTTAATATCTATCGTCCTCGCTTCGCTTTTTAGAATAATTTTTGTAGATAATTTCAATTTCCCAACCACTTCAATGTTACATCAGTTTTAAGCACAAAATTAAGAAAAACTTCTTTGAAACTTTCTTTTGACTGTTGCTCTATCTGTTTCTGTTTCTGTTTCTGTTTCTGTTTCTGTTTATGTTTTTTTTTTTTATATCTGGTTCCGCATTGACAATTTGCATTGCCTTCAAATATTGTGGTGGTATCAACAATTACTTTACCTTAAAAATGTAATAAGAAAACAGAAACAAAAACGGGGGAAAAAAAAGCTTCAGTAAGAAATTACTTTTATTGCTATAGTGCCCAGCATCAGCCGTGCTTGACGTTTAGAGGGAAACAGCCATCACACAGCAACAATGAATAACAGGAAAAGTACTCAAAAAGTCAAGAATTCAAGAAAACTTTTACACGAAAATTGCTTGTAAACTTCTTCTGTATCGCTTCTCACCATTAATTGTGTTTGTAGAGCACGTGTAGCTTGCCTTCCAGGGCTGAAATGAAAACAAATATAGAACGAAAGCAGGCAAAAAATACTTAAAAAACTTTTTGCAAATGTTAACTACAAATGACAAAAAATATACGCAATTACAATTGGATAACTTTTTGTGATTTTAACCTGCACTAGCAAAAGATGTGAATATAAAGATAAAAACATGAAGGGCCATGAAGGGCAATGCAAGGGCCACTTTTTAGTAAAGAGCATTTTAAAAACTCATAAAGAAAGTGTCGACTAGATATGCTTTGCGAAAAATCGATTACTTGTGTTTAAACATTCAGATCTTTTGGAAAATGATTAACATTGGAGTCACATTGCTCAATAAGAGTTCTTCTTACTGACATTCACTTAATTAATTCGATCATTTTTCTGTTTACGGGGCGTATGGGATTAAGCGGTTGAACTATTTTTGATATTTACGGTTCGAGTTACTGATTGGACATAATGCGACAATTTCACTTGATAATGAGTTGAAAGTTGTATACAAGACGAAAAGCGTCATTTCCTTCCTTACGGGATTATATTTTTATACCCGCCACCAAAGGAAGCTTCACAGACCCCACAAAGTATATGTATTCATCATCATCAGCATCAAATTTAGAATCAATTTAGGTATGTCCGCCTGTTTACGTGTGTAATCAATCAGTTTGCTGGCCGGAAAAATGGAGATATCGGCTTTGAATTTAGTGAAAATGCGGGAACTTCTTGTTTTCTGAAAAATTTTCTACGCGCACCTATTAAAATTTTTTCCCCGCTTTTTACGATAAAGGTGGTGGATAAAAAATATCACATTTCCATTAATTTGTTTTCATATATTATACTAGCCAAGGTTAGCCGGTTCTAACAACGGATATAATTTACTGCCTTTAAAAAAATAGATTTTCGAATGTTAAGTAATTCAGAAATGGATAACTCAGCGGCATGAAATTCAAAGGTTTTTGGGCCTCCTTTAGGATTTTTACTTCAACGTTTTTTCGGAAATTTCAAGTGTAGGTTTCACTTCTGACGGCGACCTTACCTTACATGCGCACAGACTCAAATCTTGTCCAAAATTTCATTGTCTCACGCACCTAGTTCCTAAAAATACCACATTCGGAACAAATTCGTCTCATGGTCCACGTCCTATTACACCTTAAACGCATAGGTATCCTGGTCTTAGACCAAATTTTATTCCGTAACACTTAATTCTACAGAATAGCGCATACCCAATAAATTTGTCTCACAAACGGCACCATATTACATCTTACATTCGTGCGGATCCCAGTATTAGACCAAATTTTATTCCAACCGATCGTCCGAAGCGTCCAATTCCTGGTAATAGCGAATGCACAACAAATATGTCTCACAAGCCAAGTCCAATTACATCTTACAAGCATGCCGCTTGCAGCCTTGGCCGAAATTTTATTACAACTGATCGTACGTAGCAGCTAATAGCGCATGCGCAACAAAATTGCCTCACAATTTAGACCATACTACACCTTACATGCGCCCTGATTCAAGTCTTAACGCGAATTCAATACAACTGATCGTTCGAAGCATCGAATTCCTCAGAATAGCGCATGTCCTATAAACTTTTCTCACAAACCATTCCCTATTATATATGAAATCATTACATACTTTCATTTGTGGCATTACGGGGTCCTAAATTGTTTCAAAGTTCGTAGGACAATTCGAATATTTTCACAAAATATTCAATAGTGCGCTTCAAAATAATTACAATGGAAATAAACTGGAACCAATGTACGCAAAGTAATTCGATTAAACTCGAATTATAATATAAGCAAGCATTGCTGGAGCGTGCCTCTTTTCCGTACTTAAGTGACATGCTTTCAAAAAATAACACATCAAAACAGATATCAAAAAGAAATTAACGAACCCCTATAAAAAGACAAATATATTGTTGTTGTTGTTGCGTATTTTTATTAAAAATCTAAATTAAATTTTTTTTTTTAAAGATTACATTTTTCTGTATAAAGCACTTTACACACATAGAACCAATTTATTTAAATAGACTCGTGTGGCCTCCTTAAACGAGTCTCTCGATAATTATATGCATTCAAGCGACATAATTCATTTCGCCCCTATGCTCTTACTCCGGAAAATCTTTCCTTTCTTTCACTAAGCAATTTAATGTAAACGAAACGTATACTAGCACTACTTATCACAACAACTTTGTATCTAAAGTTGTATGCGTGTATATATTTTGTGTTTATGGTGTATCTTCTTCATCTAATAAATTGCGTTCTCTGTCAGTGCATAACAGACTTGTCGCTCTCTTGTCATTTTGAAATATTTTAGTATTTTTTTTTTTTATATATCTTGCTATCGCCACTATGTATATACTTTCCTTCTTCTTGTTACTGTTTTCGAGTGGTAATAAAATTTTTTTTTTACTTAAGCTATTCTATTACTAACCAAAATGAAAAAAAAAAAGTCTAAGAAATTATGGTAGTAGTTGAACTATTTTTATAAGAAAGAAGCATTAAATTGTTAAATGCTTAGCTTATACATGAACAAAAATTTATTATATAACGGAACTTTTATATAAATCTATACATATCATGTAGTGTCTTCTCTTAATATGTTGATGGAAAATATCGTTTGGTTTTCACATGTTAAACAATGTACAGTATACGGAATAGTGTATATATGGAAAACATGTTTGTATGTATGTATGTATGTGTTTAAGCATATGTAGGAGGATGTTTGAATAAATTTTCAAAATCTCTTAAGTACTATGGTTGCTTGCAAAGTTTAGTATTTTGGAGAAGCAAGTTGAAAGTTTTATTGGGATTTCTATAACAAACAAAATTGTGTTTTTGCGAGAGAAGGTTTTGTTTCAATAGCATTTGTGATACGAGCCTAAATTCAAATGTAAATTTATACATCATTTTCTACAAATCTGTTGGCCTTCTTTCTACAGCATAGCTTATGCTTACTAATACTACGTTCTAAAGGACCTCTTTCTTTAAAATTTGTCGCTAAACGATACTTAGTTTTGATGACTCTGTACATTTGCTTAAAATATCGCATTAATTAAAGATCGAATTTTCTTTTTTTAAATGTTTTTATAATTCGAAATCGAAAAAATGCCTAAAGACAATGTTTCGCGGTGAACATTTTGTTTGGATTTGACGAACATAAAATGCAAATTTTCTTTAGTTTATGAAAGGGATGTTTAGAATAAAACAGTAAATAACTCTGGCGAACCCTGAATTATTTGGTTTATATAAAGAAATCTTAAATACCACGGTATGACTATGAACACAAGGTGCACGCTTCTCGTCTCTATGTTTCTCGCTTATTTATTATCATTTCTTCCTAAGGAATATTGTATACTGAAATATCTCGTTACACTTTTTAAAATCTGTAAAAAAAATTTGCCAAAAAAAAAGAAAAAATTATACTTTACACAATATATCGTTCAAATGTCCACCACGGTTTTAAGCACACTGACGCACACAATGTATGCAATTGTCAGTCAATCTGTCCAAATTAGTTGCGTTATGTCTGTGATAGTCTAACGAATGTTCGCTTTTAAATGTTCTATAGTTGGTGGCTTGTAAGCATAGATCTGTTTCAAAGAAAAAATTCCATTTGTGTTAAATCACACCACGTTCAGTCGCTAAATTGCTTCCTCAGCATATCGAGTATAGCGTTCGCTGTAAGGCACTATATGGTGGCATCATCAGCTGCATTAAGGATTTTGCAAATTGTACCGGATACTTTCAGAACTGGATGTATATAAAATTTATATTTGGAACGGGAAAATACAATTTTAAAAAGTACAATAGCACCTTTAATGGAAGACCTTTTTTTGTGAGTAAAGAAACTACTTTATACCAAAAATGTATTTCGTAGGATCGTTCGGCATAATTATATATGGTATATAGTGGTATAACCTTGTATGGTATACATATGATACTTTGACATAACATATGATAGCACATCAGGTACATGCGAAAATAAGGCTTAGAACAGAATATTTACAAAGTAAGTCGTACAGGCAAACGCAAGGTTAATTTAATGGAAAATTGAAACACTTAATCTAAACTGAAAGTTTGCTATTGAACGAATTTTTTTAACAGACACTCTTAACTAAAAGTTAAATTATTTGATTTTCGAAATCGTATAGCTTACTAGTTGTTGTTGCGATTTTTTTCATAATTTTTCTTGTTTCAATTTAATACTAGTATGCTTTTTCTTTTATATGTTCTGCCAGTTAATATTTAACTCGAAAATGTCTTATCGTAAGATTTATCTAACAGTTAATATATAACTGAACGTAAATGAGTTGTGAAATAGATCTTTGTTGTTAATTGAAATTTAAATTTGTTTAAATTTTAGTTTAATTTTTATTGAAAATGGACAACATGAGGCTAATATAATTCGAAGATCAGGAAATTCATAATAAATCTTCTAAGGGGCATTCTTTTAATATTCTTCTGTTTTTGCTTAACTTGTACAAAATTCAGGAATGCTTGATCCGAATTATAACGTCCAGTTTGGTCATCTAATTTCTACGAGTTAGCCTTTCTCTCTAATACAAATCTTATTAAAAAAGAGGTCACTTTTGGTCCAAATACACAAAGTTTATGGTAAATCGTTAGGCGTCCTGAGTTTAACTAACGCCTATTCTAAGAACTTATGTCTAATATCAAAAGAGCACCATTAAACCTATGGACAGTTTCAACTTAGTCTTGATTTTAATTTAACGATTATGAACACCAAGAATTTGAGACTAATTTCGGCTTTCTAGAGAAAGTCCTACTTACTGACGTATGTTGCTAAATGGAATCTCTTTTTCGAACTAATTCCGAGACGAATTTCATTGTTTGTGTTATTATTATTATTAATTTATTTAGAAGAAAGAAATAAAGAAATAAATGTTTGGACTAAAATGGGATAAGCACTAGCAACATAGACTATCGCCTCATTGTTTGTGTAACGTGTAGTTAACAAATCTAAAATAATCCCGGATGAAGCAAGAAAATTATATTCGCCCAGATTTTTAATCTTAGATCTAAACGATTTTAAATCGTTATTGTTAAGTAAAGCCGACTATTAAATAATCTACAAAACTTCGCCTAATACAATCCTAGCACTACATTTGTAATAAAAAGTTCAAAGTTATGCCATGTTGTTTCATAAAATGTACGACTTTATACATATGAGAACTTTTATACAGAAAAGTATCTGAGAAGTAAGTCTGTGCAATCCAAACTTCGATTCGATTTCCTATTGTTTATCACTTTTTACTATAAATAAATGAAAGTTAGACCTTCTTCGTATAGAAAATCTTATATTTCGTCAGGTTATCTGCATGGTAGGGGATTTGAAAAATTTTCCTATCCCCTCTAAATTTTCCGGATTTATTTTGTATCTCGAAATACTATTGTTTCTAAAGTTTTTTTTTTTGAGGAATATTAAAAAACTAAAATATTTGTCATATAATCGCTTGTTCAAAATAAGGCTTTATTTAAAGAATGGCCCGCCCATTTTTAAGGCTTTCATCCTTGGTCCAGAGTATATCTGGCAGTGCACTAGATTTTACTAAAATATCGCGACAATTATAAGTTGGAAACAAGTAGAAAATAATTCTAAATCTAAACAAAAGTAAGGACTAGTCTCGGGTCTTTCCGGTTACTAATTTAACCTTTTATAATTCGTGATTGAAAAGAATATTTTTATGCTTGTTTCTTCTTCTGATTGCCATTGGCTTCTGTCAGATGATCTTCTAGTGATGAGTAAAAAATAAATTCAATACATTAGTTATCGATAATTGAAAAAAATTGAAAGCAAAGCTGCGTTAGTAGTTTAAGTTTCGAAATTATAGCAGTCTTTTAACCGATACACGGTTGTAGATCCCAATTTTAATTTCCGAAAATCCTTCATGTTCTTGTCTTACTCCCTTTGATTTTACGCTTTTCGTTCGTCTTTATTTCTTTGTTCGACTACAACTACATTAATGTCATTTCCTTTTCTTTCCCTTTCATCTGATTTCAAACGCCCAAATTTCTAATTTCTAGTTCCGATTAAGTGATTTTAAATATTTCAAAGAAAAATCAGAAAGAGAAAAGAAAGCAAAAGAAGAAACTCTCTCAATAAGAGTAAATGTACTTTGGCTATCACGGATTAATAAAAAAATATATTTCTACCCTCCAGTTACATAAATTATAGCATTCATCGCTGTGCATACTTTCTCATCATCATAAACCTTCTATGCTTCTTTTTTTTTGCAGCACTTAGGTAAGCTTAGTGAAATTCCATGTGTAATAATAATAATTAAAAATGAACCGAGAATATAGTATTTTTGTGCTTTGTTAAAGAAGCTGAAATGAAACGGAAGTTATATGTGATATAACTGCGAGAGGTTCGCGCAAACGATAGCTTTGAAACTAAGACGAAGTCGTTTCTTGACTTTTCATTCCGTACTTTTCTCATAATATTGCTTAAGAGTTATGGAAAAAATGCTTTAATTTACTTAGGTCTGAGCATACGCTATACTCAAGTTGATTACGTCGCTCTGTGTTTGTCTATAGGACCAAACAATCGTTTAATAGCATGACCAACGACATACTTGAATAAGTCTTTTGCTTTATATTTTCTAGCAGTGCTTTCGCTACCGTTGTTCTTGTTGTTATTGGTTGTTGTTATTGCTTTAGATAATTGCAATTCACTATATTTTCATTGCAATTGTTCCCTGGAGAATAAATTTCTATAGCAATTCTAAGGTTTAATATAAATTATGTTTTCTCTATGTTTGTATGCCTAAGAGTAAATGTGTATCAAAGAAAATAAAGTAAACTTTTTATCTTTTTTTCCTTTCTTTTCTGATATTAGAGGAGTTTTTCCTCTCCTTTTTTTCATCTCCCTTTTAATTTGATTTCAGTTTCTTGTCTCTTTTCTATTTTCTCTACTCAATTACCATTACAATCCATTCTTTTATTTCTTAACGTTTTTTTCTTTTTTTTTCTTTTTTTTTTCTTGCTTCACTTTTGACAACACAAACTATCAGCAAATAATAACGTTTATCTCATTTACATAATATAACGTATCTGCCCTGTACCGCACCAACATGGTCCCTCTTTTTTTCTCTCACTCTCTCTCTCTCTCTCTTTCTCTCGCTCTGGCGGAATTTTCCACATGGACGGACTAAAACTGTGGGATAATAATAAAACGAAAGACTGTTGTGTCGCAGTGCAAAAGAGTAAATGCTGCAATAAACAAATTATGCAGTATTTTACTCTTCTGCTTTTTTTTTCTTCATGCCTTCCCGTTTCCTTCTTTTTTTTTTCTTTTGAAGTATAAAATCAGACAAACATGGAATAAATTAAGTGAAAGAATAAACTAGAAAAAAGAAAAGTTTTTTCAAAGTTTCCATTTTAAAGAGTTTTAATGAAAATTTTAAATGACTTTATGTTTTTCATTTCACTCTTACAAGAAAATCTCCAAAGGTAACTACGAGGTAACATCTCCTTTTGTTCCCTAAATATATGTAATAATCTATGAAAAAAATAAAAATAAAAGGTTTATTAAAATATGCTATTTTTACCTATTAAAACTACAAATTCGAAAGTATATAAAAAACAGGCAAAACAAACAAGTTTTTTCTTGCTTAACCTTTATTTTCTGGTTGCAAAAAAACACCAAATTGTTTTAAAGTAAGACCCAAAATCTCTGGTAAGTGTCAGGTATAATTTTTGTTTTCTTTGAAAATACCTTTAATTTGAATTTTTCCTTTGGAAAAAATCGTCCACATTTTAAATTTATTATTTAAGTGAAATTTTGAAAACAATGTATACACGAGGAACTAAAAACATTATTGTGAGGCAAGGCCGGTTGTTAAATCCTCTACGTCATATTACCTTCCTTTTATTATTATTTATTATCCTATTAAAATACCAAAAGCCGTATCTTGCTTCCATATAACGGCCGTCTTTTCGTTAGAATCTTTAGTTGGAATCGATTCTAAAAAATAGACTTAGATGGTTCTAATTCAGAGCAGTAAAGTTATACGTCAAATCGTTATCTTGGACAGACTTTCACTGTAAAATACTCAAAATTACACCATTCTATCAAATAAAGGTTTGATTTTTGTAGGAACGGTTTTACGACAGGGGATTTAAGAAATTAATTCATCCGATCCAAACTTTTTACCATCAACTTACTATGTCGAAATTACTTAATCTTTGTATTTTGTCGAGAAACTTTGAAATTTTCTTCATATAACGATTTTTTCTAAATGATATATTATATGGAAAGTATTCGTAAAATATTCCCATCTATGTTTATGAAGATTCGATATTCAACCGAAACACGTTAATATACCAAAAATTACCACCTCTAGGTTGAATACAAAAGCAAATGGACAAACAGACCGACGTTTCAGAAGTGACTTCCTATCGATCGTTGTAATAAACGGTGGATTTTCCTCGAGTTTTTATAAGTGTTGCATACATCCGTAAAAACTTAATAGGATGAGAATTGAAGGGATTGGCTATTAATTTGAAATAGGAAGACCTGCATATTTTGTCAAAACGTTCCGAAGTTAACTTCAGAAAGGCTATGCTTGGTTAGTGACAAGCTCTGCATCGTTTACATAACTCAGTCCCTGTCTGCCTGTCTGTTTATCCGTAAGGCTGTCTGTATGTCCATCAGATTTTCTATCTGTAATAAACACAGATATGAAATTAACTTCAAATTTGGCAGAAATCTTGGACGTCCTTGCACGCAAGTTGTTACTGATCAAAGTACACGCCGACAGTACAACATAAGCTGAAAGCACAAAAATTTGATTTTTTTTATTCAACGCTTACAACGTATATTAGTACCACACTGTGCACATTGCCCCCTATCCAAACTAAAACAGGTGAGAAAATTATATTCGGCAACTTTTACACCCACCACCTTCATCTTAAAAACGAAAAATTACCTAAATTTTAATGGGTGGCCTTGGCAGTATTGTTTTTTATTTTTATGGAAATTTTTATTTTGTAGTCTATGATCACTAAGCAAAACAGCTAGAAGACAGACCTATATTCTGCTTATTTTACAATGTGGGTGTGGACTGTGATCGATTTGGACCATTTTCAGTTATAACGTATGAAAGAGAACTTCCAATGTTTTTGGCAAATTTTCTTCATTTTTGCGGCCGAGAGCATGTTTACCACAGATGGACAGACTAATACGTTGTGGGGTCTCTGAAGATTCATTCTGGTCATTACAAACAGAATAACAAAATTAATATTCCCCTTATTAGTCGCTGCGGAATATAGTACCGAAATATGATTTTATTGTTTTTTTTTAAAGGTTGCCTCTGTAGCCGAATAAGAGTTTTACTCCAAAATTTACTCCAAAATTTTTTGTTAAAAATTTAAAGCTCCCCTATAAAATATTATTTTTTAGATTTTATAGGGAGTTGTACACTAGTAGGTCACATGATGGGTTTTCTATAGTTAAGTCCTAGTTATTTGTTTCCACAGTATCGATAATGAATAATAGATTAAGTGAAGTTTAACTACCCAATCATATATACCTAATAAATTCTTGACGTTCTTAAAATAATTTCTTTATCTATATACATAAAAATTTCGCAGGCACTTTCGGGAAGATCAAGAATCGCTACAATCATATATTTTTTAAAGGTACAAAAGTACACAAATTCATAAAAATTAGTCATTTTCCCAATCATTGTGATCCAAGTTTAAAAAATAGCCATTGTTAACAGTGAAGTATAGTTTAACCTCCATTGAGCCAATTCGATTCGTACAAATCGCTATTTTTTTAACTACTTTTCATTGTTTTCGAAACTCCATTACAAGAACAATAGATAAAATAATAGCTTCTATTATACGTAATTGATCATAAATTATGTCTTTGCGTCTCGAATTTACTGTACTTCAATCCTGCACTGGTAGTTGATTAAACAAATCTACGGATTAGTGCTTTTCTTCATCAACTTAGTAATATTTATCTACCAAAAAAATTATCGAATACTTTCTGTAACATTTAACTTCACAAAAAAAAAAGCAATTGAAAGAAATGCCTCGTAAATGCCTTTTTTGACCATAACTTCGACATCTTCAAAGAAAAAAATATCTGTGATGTTAAAATCAATGCAACAAGATGTCATACATGTCAATTGTAATATATGTCAACGCTTATATGTATAATTCCCTATAATTCCATGTAATTCCAAGATTTGACAAAACTTTCATTATTACTCTTACTACTCGTAGTACTTTCTTTTAATTTCTGTAGTCATCTGAGATTCTACATTAGATTTGTCAAATATTTGTAATGGATAGATAGATATAAGCAACGCATACTGCATAAAGTTATATGCACTTTTATACTGATGGTCTGTAGATTATTTCATTTATCAAGTAAAGAAAAAACTTCGTAGCGTTTTTGTTATTACTGTGGTAATACTAATCCTTTAGTCATGCTGTGACTGGTATGAAAAATAACAGCCCATCAATAATTAAAATAAGAAAATCTTATTACATTTTTTAATTCAGTTGAAAGAAACTGTGTTCTAAAAATGAAAAAAATTCTGCAAAAAAAATTCATTATTCTTTGCTATAACACGACTAAAGCGATAACGGTTCCCAGGTTCATAGTTCATAGCGGATGCGGCGAATATTCTTTACTAAAACCAGCGGCATGCAAAAGGTTTACTCGTTCCCGCTCAGAAAATTTCGACTTTAAAGACACATTAAGTCCGGGTCGGTCAACGGTTAATAAAATCGAGGAAACTCTTCAAAAGATTGATGAAAGCCGGCATATTTTATATTTTATGACATCGCTGCGGAACTAAATATAAATCAACAAAGAGTTTTAAACTATTCGAATAAGACTGGATAGAAAAAGAGACTTAATATTTAAGTACCGCATGATTTAACAGCCTATAATTTAGTGGACTGGATGTTCCCCGGTGAATCAGTGCTAAAACGAAGCGAAAACTAGTCATCTTTCAAAAGATTAATAGCGGAAGGCCAAAGGTAGGCTACAAACGTCGAAAGAAATATTGATCGAAAATGAATGAAGCTGCAGAAACGAAAGCAAATCTTACATGAACGCCACGTAAGGTAAATTTTTCTATTTGGTAGGATTGGAGGAGAACCGAAATTGATGATTGTTGCCGCTCTCTACTTTCGCGAGAGCTATTGCGATGAAAGTAATCACAATCGATTAACACAAAATTTATTCTCTTCTGTTATGACGATGCCATATCACAAATATCTGTCATGACTCAACAAAAATTGCGAGAGTTTGGTTGAAAAGTTTTAATGCATGCGCAATGAAGATCGCATCATTTTTTCGTTGCGCGTAGAGCTTTTGTAATGGAGTAAAATTGTGATAGCATTCATATAATACGCTAAAAATATCGTCGTATATCACGATAATTTTCTAATTAACTCCTTAAAAGAAGATGTGGGAACTATGTTTTGCTAAATTTAAATATATTTCCCGAGATATATAAAATATTTATTACTTAAGTGTCTGAAGTTGAAGTAAGTTGAAGGTTGTAAACGGCCCATATATTTGTACGGTTTAAGGGATTGGTGCAATAAGGATTCATATATCAGTGAACATATCTACCATCTTATAGGGAGTGTACATTATTCAGTTTTTACGATATATGTAATACGTTATCATAGGAAGTAAGCGAATCGCTTTGGACTGAGGATGGCTCATGTATTCGCAGAGTTTAAGCGACTTTTACAGCAAGGATTCATATATATCAGGGAACGTTTCTACCATCTTATAGAAGGTGTGTTATATTCAGTTTTTAGGACATATACGATACGATAAACAAAAGAGTAAGCCTTCATATCGTAAGCAGAGTAGTACAGGATGTCAAGGATTCCGTGCAAATCAAATAAAACTTTTTATTCTTCTAACATCGATTTTTTTCCTTCATATGTATGTTTCATTCTTCTAATTTTTTTTATTTTTTGTTATTCTCCTTATACAACTTTATTCCACTTTTTTTCAAATTGCTTTTAAAATATTTATTGTATTGATTGAGATTTAGTTTTATACGTTTAATGTTTCCTTTATTTTGAAAATATGTGAAATTTTTCTAAATTTTTTGATGATTGCATACTTAAATGCATGAATATATATTCAGTTGTCAATATAAGAACTTTTGGATATTTTTAGAAACTAAAAATTTCTTTTGTATCCTATACACCCTAAGAATACATATTAGAGTTTTCATGCAAAAGACAACTGGATTTTTTCTTACATTGTCTTTCTCTCTCTCTCTCTCTCTCTCTCTCTCTCTCTCTCTCTCTCTTTCACTCTCCCTGCATAATTTATATATGATAAACAATGCATTTGGAATTGTTTGTGTTCACTATTCCTTTGAAATGTAACAAACAGATGTAAGATATGAAATTGTACACGGCCTGCTATTGTATTCACTAACAACAACAAGTAAGAAAATTACATTCAGCGTTAACGAATCTTTTATACCTACCACCTTAATCTTAACAAAAGGAAAAAAAATTAAATTTCAATAGGTGGGCGTGGCAATTTTCTCCATTTTTATAGAATACCAAACAGTCAGAAACAAGACGTGCTTTCAGCTTTTACTGTAGACGAATCGATCGAATTGGTCCATTGGTCCATTTTCAAGAGCAACGTATGTGAAACAACTTCCAATATTGCTGGCAAATTTGAAATCGATATTTTCATTTTTGCGGCTAGGGGAATGTTTGCCACAGACATTTCACAGGCGAAAAGATGGACAGACGGACATGCTTGAAACGAATCTAAATTTGATGTTGAACAAGAATATACACACTTTGTGGGGTGCCGAAGTTTCTTTCCGGGCATTACAAACAAAATGACAAAATAAATATGCCCCTCACCTTCGATGGTGGATAGAGTATAATAGCTTTCTCAATTCTTATAGGACATTCGGAAATTCATAAAATCGGATCGTATTTCGCTAAGCGGATTTTTTTCAATATAAAATCTCGAAATGTTTAGCCACCTTCAGCGACATATTCATTGTTCGCAAAGTGAAGTTCAAAACCGAAGACCGGTTTGGTCAAAATATGCCCAATTTGAATCAATAGAAATCGCGGTATTTTATATTTAATTTAATTTTTTTTTATTTTAATATATTTTTTATATTTAATTTAATAGAAGAAAAAATTAAATTAAATTATTTATTATTATTAAATTAAATTAAAATATAAAACAAAGATTAAAAGATTTTCTCAATTAATTTATTTTTATTTTATTTTAGTTCTTAATTAAATTTTAAATTAAAAAACAAATTTTTCTCAGTTTTAAAAAATATTTAAATATTTTTCTATCAAAATCAATCAGTAATTATTTCGAAATTTGGTTAGAAATAAAGTTCGAAAACATCAAAAGTTGTCATATTTATATATTTCTTATCACGATCTAGTATTTACTCCTTCTGACCATAAGCCCATTCTTATCTAAAAAGTAAGGAACAATAAAAAATAATAAAACTATAATAAATAAAAATAAAAAATATGAAGTAAGACCTTTGTTTTAAATATAATTTAGATTAGCCTACAATGTGGTAGAATGTCCCTAAAGAATCTTAAAGAAAAGGTTCATCAAGCAGAATAAAATATCATGAAATTGAAATTGACATAAAGTTTTACGGAAAATTGATTATAAAGGTTTGCATTAGTAACTAATTGTAATTCGGTGCATTTTGTACACAAGGGTTTCTATCACAATATCACGAACACCTCTCATTCCAATTCAAAGTATGTTAGAAACTCCGCAAAAGAAATAAAGTTTCTCAGCCAACTTATATTAATTTGTACTAATGATTTTTTAACTTATACATCTGATCCGATTTACGGGAATTTAGAACTTTTTACGATCGTATAGATATAAATAATAATAGATTCTAACGCTAATCTATTGCATGTACTTCTAAAGTTGGGGCGTAAACTTAAAACTGAGCATGGCAGACCATTAGCACCGAAACCGCGCGCATACTTTTTTTCATATTTATTCAACCACTCGGTCTTTTCCTACCACAGGAAATATATACAGTGGATTTACACTGGTAGGCGTGATGATGGGTAAGAAGGACTAAAGATTATGGTAGATCATATAAATATGCAAGCAAATTAATATACTTTTAATAATGACATGTAGTCGCCTACAGATAGGGACGATTAGCAGTGGTTCAACAAATATTCGTCGAGTTTAATTCTAAATGAGATGTTTCTTTCGGTGATGGCTTCGTTGGAAACATTCGCAAATTTTTACTTCTTTTCTGCAAAAATACATCGTAAGCTAAAATTGCTTTTCGAGACGGTATTAGCTTCTTCACTTTTTCGCAAAGATGCAATGAAGACTTACCGAAATCTTTTAGAATATGTAGAATGTCAGTGATCAGTGTAAGGACTTGCCTCTAATGTTGACCATGCCTTCAAATTTAGCACAGATATGCTTTATTATTTTTTCACACTTGAAATAGGAAAAGCAGTGTAATGTGTTTTTTTTTTCTAATTTTTCGGAACTCTTTAAAGTTGAGTTTTTAAAACAAAAATTCTCGATTAAATTACTCATAAGCTAACAGTTACGAATAAAAGGAACTTTTCTGATTGGTAAGAGGAAAGGTATCCAAAATTCAACTTAAGGCTAACATTGCTTTCTTTCCTACTTATATATGTATATACATATATAAATATATATTCGGTGTGTAGGTCTGAAAGAAATTACTTAACAGAAATTGACACTCTGAACTGTGTAAGTGACAGTTATATTTTGTAGCAAATAAAACGAATTGAGTTGCAGTACACAAAAAACCAGAAGAAAAGGAAAAAAATAGAAAAATTGAACGAAAGGAATTGTGCAGCTGTCAGTGAAAATAATAAAAAAAAAAAGAAAAAAAAAAAAGAAAAACCAAACATACCAAGATAACGATAAACTTACATAAACCCAGAGAATATAAAATGACAATTTTTGTAATGGAAATCAGTAGAGCAATGTTTACAAAGTATTTACGAGAAACAAACAGCATAACAATTTACTATAATCGATCATAAAAATAAAAATCTAGAAAACATTTGCAAAATGTTCAAAATACTTGACGCTTAGATTGCTGTGAATATAACTAAAAACAAGATAAACAGTTGACTAAAACAAATCCTTAATGTTGAAAATCTTTTTGTAGTTTTTTTTTTTTTTTTTTTTTTTGTTTTCAAATATTCTGTCTGGGATTTGCTATAAATATTGAATTGCAGTTTTTTTTCTGAACGAATCGAATATTTGTAAAATACGACCTTTCAACGTATCAATAGTAATAACGACTTAATCTCTCCTTCACTCACTACTTTACATAAACGAACATTAGATGCGAGTAATCACCATACAAGTTACTCGCCAAACTTGAGTGCTCAACACGTGAACTTGATAGGGAATGATTCGACGTCACTTTTTTTTAATTAGCTCTTGCTAAATATCTAGTTTTTCGAAAACAAACTCGGGAATATTTTCCCAAAATTGTTAGGAATGCGAATGAGATTTGCTGAGCCTTACACGGTTTAGAAGAATTGATCTGAGTTTATTTTCGATCTCATAAGTATAAATTTAAAGTAAGTAAAGTTTTTAAAGAACGGTAACATACCGTTAGACCAAACGACAACGGTCGGATACCTAAGATTAGTTTTACGTGAGGGCTTGCTTATACGAAAGCTTAATTTCACGGTGCGCCAAAGCGCAGGACTATATTTCAGTGAACGATAATTGACATTCCTCAGGCTGTGGGAGAATTGCATAATAAGGGGTTCCACTGGTTCTAAGGTACCGGAATTCACTGGGTAAAGTTCAGAGTAACCCTCTCGGAAGATGTTTGTACGCTTGAAACCACGACGACATTCTCCGGAAGTTCACAGCAGTGATCAGGCAACAAGACATTCTACAAGTTTGCTGAGGCAGCCAACATAGTACAAGGAGCTCTCTCGTTTGGGCAACCCATGCGTTTAAATATTCACTTTAGATTTTCTTTACTTTACGGAACTGAACTTTCTCCAACTAATTTTGAGAATTATTGTGTACTTGAAAAGACATCGACACTATTTAATTGCGTTATAATGCACCCAGTTAAACTATTAGCACTAGCAGTCATAGATAACTGCTGGATGTGCAGTGTTATTATGTTCAAATTAGTAGTGGACTTATCGGGAAGAGAGGCCTTCTAAACATAAGCACAACTCTCGAAGCTTTCCTTCCACATTCTGATACCCGTCGCCAGGCATCGGTGGTTGAAACCTTAATCACTTTTCAGCCTTCAATTCATTCATTAACATAGGGGCTGTTTAAAAAAACATAAGCTCTCTAAGACGAGATTAGAATTCTAGTCTAGAATTTAATTCTCGCTTTCACAAACAATAGGATAATCTTCATTACAAGCTTTTGAAGGGCATTTACTACCCTATTTTATATTACTGATGACGTGAAATTTGCTTTCTCATTGCTGTAGTAGATACTGACACATTCAGTAGAGTTTGATTAGCAGTAAGCGTACTATGAATTATATAACTTCAATGGCTGATTTCAGAGAGAAAATACTCTCTATCACACTCACACGCACTACATCGTAGCAGATGCCAAAAACACCTTATAGATGCCAATAAGGATCGTTACTAATGAGCCGAAACAAAACTTTAGAAATTTTCGTAAAAAAATTAAATATTTTTTTGATTCATTTAAAAAAAAAAAAACAAGAGCAAGAAAACTTTAAATTTTACCTTTTTACATACATACATAAAATTTTTACTATCCCAAGGTAATGTTGGTATTAAAATGCCATAAATATATTCGTAATACCCAAATATATCCGCAGGGCAATGATAGCAAAAAATAAAAAAAGAACAACAATTAAACATAAACTAAGTAATACGCCAAAAAAAAAAAAAAAAATATGCAAAACGTAACAATTGTTTGTTTGTTTCCCTCCACAATGGCTTAAACCATATTTTTATCCAAAACGCAAACATATGAACTGAAAGACAGGGAGATACGCTAAAGGAAAGGAGACACAAGAGTAGAGTACGGAAGACAGAGTTATGAATTAATATGTTTTACATTATTATTAAAATAGCAAAATAACGCAGGTCAAGTACCGTGTAGTAACAAAAGCAACAGCAACAATGAGAAGAATTAAATAAAAATAATGGCAAACAGTAGAAAAAATAATATTATAATCACTTTAAAGCTCTCTGGAGGTGGTAGAAAATAAATGAACATTAATTTAAATAGTTAAAGTAACAATCGCATCGAAATACAAATACATATGCATACAATACATGCATACTTACACATATAAAGGCATATTAATAAAAGGATAGGCGAAAGGGAAGAGAAGAGGGTAGAAGAAAGGACTGGAGTGG
Organism: Glossina brevipalpis; assembly: GCA_000671755.1. Taxonomy (NCBI): domain Eukaryota; kingdom Metazoa; phylum Arthropoda; class Insecta; order Diptera; family Glossinidae; genus Glossina; species Glossina brevipalpis. The sequence continues at coordinate 1,197,535 of KK351038.1, read as the reverse complement.
AGAGGGGAGGAGAGGAGAGGAGAGCAGAGGAGAGGATAGGATAGGATACGATAGGATTTTCTTTTTATTTACTGACATTTGCATACATTTTTATGAATCAAACAGTTATTAAGTAGCTTAAGTTTAAAAAAATATATTCACATAAAATGTTAAACTCACTTCGAATCGATAAATGTGCGCATTGTTAACACTTTTTTTTTTTATTGTTCATTCATTAATTTAGTACAGATTAAACGCTCTTCATTAAAATTTGTCGTTTTTGTGTTTATGTGTTTATGTGTTTTTCGTTTATATGTATGTATATGTAAGAGTGAGTTTGCTTTATTCATTTAGTTTGTTCTTGCTTCTGTGTTTATAGGTAGTTCATGCCATGGATCGTACAACACGGGTAACTGATTATCGTTTTATCAAAGAGGCCAACGGTGCTTTAACCATAACGAATGTTATGCTGGAGGATGATGGAAAATGGCAATGTGAAGCCGAAAACACACGTCAATACACATTAAATGCCAGACCCGTTAAACTTGTAGTACTGGGTAAGTGCAAATAAAAATATAAACGAATTTAAAAAGTAAAAAAAAAAAATACCTTAAATAAAGTATAATGTATGAATAAGATGAAGGCATAATCAGTAGCTATAACTTGATCCGATAATTGTCAACAATTTTAGATCAACTACAGACAGGTTGCAAATCGTAAAGCAGTCATAAGTCTTTTTTTTTACCTTTTTTTTGTAATTGTCCTGACTTAATACCTTTTTGTTAGATATCAAAATGTTTTACAACAAAATCGATTATTAGAGAGTTTTATGGCAGCTATTGGTTCGAAATACCAAGTTCAATGCAAAGCTGAACAAACTAATTTCTCACGACTAATGGGCGGTTATAAGATTGTATTTTTGTTCTTTTAAAAAAAGTTCTCAGAGCTACAGACGCATACCAATGCCAGTGTCCATGCCGGTAATGTTCACACTTCCCATAGAAATGTTGTGGAAGTAGTTTTTCATTCGTTCGAAGACGTTATTAACGAGTCTTTAGCAATCGTTAACTCCTGGATGATTGGTAACATGCTTTGAATTAACTTCAGCAAGACTACAGCTCTGTTCTTCAATTCTCCGCGTGCTAGGTCATTTAACCTCAATAACAAAATATTTGGGTATCAGATAATCCCATAATCCCATAATCAATGGGAGTTTATAGATTCAATGCAAAATCTTAGAGTAATCGTTTACCCCGCAAACTCAACTTTGATCGCCATATTAACAAAGTCTTTGCTAAAGTCTACCTTAACTTAACCGAAAACTGTACCACCTAAAGCTATATCTGCCTCCGTTAGTTCACGTCTTATGCCACATTTTGTATTAAGGTCTTTTTTGGGTGCCCTAAGACTAACTTAGATAGGCTTCAAAGTATTGTTCACCGTATAACGTGCCCTGTTTATAGTGCTAAGCTTAGAGACCACAACTCTCCCTTCGTTCGTTCATGCTTTTTTGGAATTCTCCTTTCCTGAGTATCTGAAAATCGAGTAGGTTATCCACCTCCACAAAATTACTTAATTTCGATCCCCAAGCCTTTTAATTGAGTGACTACAGTTTTCTGCAGATCGAACAGAAAGCCTTTCATATAAGTTTTTCCAACTCATTTGTCGAAAGATCTCTTACTGTTCTTGTTGTTAGATATTACCTCTGAATTTGAAGTCCTTCAAAACGTTTAAAAGAAAACTGCTCGTACATATAACCTGGTAGTATATACTTTGTCACTGGTAAAGGTTAATGATTATGGAGATCTTAGAGCAAAATGAAGACGTTTTTAGCCATTGTATACTCATTTAGGTGATAGGTCCTCTTTTCACATAAACTGTATTTATGTAGCTAGCTCATAAGGCTTTAGGATTTATAGCTACTTAATAAGATGAGATGAAAAAATGAAAGAATACAATGTAAGGAAATAGGAGGTGTCGACAAAAATAGTTGGCCGTTGTACAGATCTTGTCGGTAGTAGAAAGTCATCAAATGACACCCCGGCCGATTGAATTGAAGAAGAGTTCCTTGTGAATAACGCTTGATCACAATCTAGTCGACCCTAAGTTCGAATCTAATCGGGAAAGACATATACTGCAGCTGCAACTATGTGAACTGATATATATATATACTTTATTGGGTCTCAGAAAAATAGTTTCAAAAAAATAATTTGTATAAGAGAATTTAACGTTCGGTATTCTTCGACTAAAATTTCGTCAAAATGTTTCTGTTGAAAGGTAGCGAAAAGGAGAAATTTTTTGAAATAAGACGAACTGACACATTCTGCGCCAAAACCGATAAATAAGTTATGAGAGAAAATTATGCTCCAACTTTAATGGGATAGAGAGCTCGGTGTCCAATATCATTTTTGACCGCCAAGCGGCAAAAAACTCACATCTGTGTGATGTGTACAAAGGCGCTCCAAAGTTTTCAGTTAAAACAAAAAGCCAAGCAGACAACAACAATAATGTTCAGCAACAAGATTCTTTAGAATATGAAAAATACGATTGAATGGCTTTAAAGTTCCCAAACTATCACCGTCAATTAAATATTCCTTTCAGTCTAAAAGGTCGTTAAGTTTACTTCAACAGAAATCAGAAAACACAACAATTTTACGATCTCGCAATTATAGTGTTGCGACTATAATGGATCACTAACATTGAACAAAACTATTACCCGTTGGTTATTTTCTCAATAACCAGTTGAGAGCTTGACAGTTTTCCAAGTTCCACGTCGAGGTGATTAGAGAGAGAACGTGGAAATCATATAAACAAAAACAAATGTTACTAATTATTCTTGTCGATTTCGCTTTGACAAGACAAACTTAGAGAATGTTTTAAATGATAATGAACTGGAAGATATCTTTAAATTAAAATGTAACCAAAAATGTAAAATATTAGATTTGACTTAATGAGATTATGTAAGCAATTTATAAGCGATTGTAAATAACATTGTACTTTATCTGCATTATTGTAACCAAACTGCATAAAAGAAAATTTATAAACTAAAAAAAAAAAATAATTTTTCTTTTTTTCTTAGATCGTCCTAAACCACCGTATTTGCTCATTGATTCAAGGCGTTTAGATGCTGGTAATATATTTGTGCCCGTTAAAGAAAACTCTGAACTTAACTTGGCTTGTGTTAGTGAAGGTGGTAATCCCAAACCCACCCTAACTTGGGAAGTCCTACTAAGTCCTGGTGTAGATAGACATGCACAAAAGGTTTCCGTTGAGGATATGGAATTGGAAGAAATCAAAAATGAAAAGGTCAGTCTTAACAAAAAAAAAAAAAAAAAAAAAAAAAAAAAAAAAAAAAAAAAAAAAAAAAAA